>FIZU01060333.1:0-13257 GCA_900064475.1 Pseudococcus longispinus
GATATATCGATATGATGAAAATATCGATATATCGATATGATGAAAATATCGATATTTCGATAGAACATCGTATCGAATTTGCAGCACTAACGTATACATTCCAAAAATAGAAATGTTTAGAGAAAAATGTCCTCTAATTTGACACATTGACAGTATAAAAAAATGTAATTGACGCGTAAATTGAAAACTATTGTTCGCAGAAAAAAACTGGTTCCATTCTAGCGCATTAACAGTGCAAAAAATATCAATTTAACTGACACAGTGGCAAGTTTACATTCCAAAAATTGAAATGTGCGAAGCGGATGCCCTCTATTTAGACACATTGACTGTGAATAAAATGATGTAATTGACTCGTTTGCATTACAAAAATAAAAATTTTTGGCGAAAAAGGTGCCCCCAATTTTGGTACATTGACAGTGCAAAAAATATTAATCAACCTACTTATTTTATTTTTACTATGTAATTCAAATTTCAAAAAGTTTGTTTGATAAAATGACCATTATTTCTAAAAAGTTCTGCTTCCAAAAAGCCAGTAAAAATCAGAAAAATTTTTCGAAGTTCAAAAAAATCTTACAAAAAAAGTCTCTGTCATTTCCATTCCATACTACCCATGAAACTATAAACCATAGGATCTGCTTTTGCTGATTAAAAATTTTTTTCCAATTTCAAAGAACTCTGACATAATGTCTATAAATCAATAAAAATCTGAAAATTTTTCCAAGTTCAAAGAAGTCTGGCATAATATGTAAAAGTCAATGGAAATCTAAAAATTCTTCCAAGTACATAACAAAAAGTCTGACAAAATGTGTCAAAGGCAATGGAAATCTGAAAAATTTTCCAAGTTCTAAAAAGTCTGATATAATGTCCAAAAGTTAAGTATGACAAAATGTCCAAGAGTCAGCATTATCACTAAAATTTTTCAATTTCAAAAAGACAATGGAAATCTTAAAATTTTTCCAAAAATCAAAAAAGTCTGACAAAATGCCCAAAAGTCTGCGTGACGGAGTTTACAAGTCCAAAAAGTCAATCTGCCAGAATTTCGTGTGGGTTGTTTTTCGCATAATTATTCATCGCAAAAGCATATCCTATGCTAAAAACAGAAAGATGGATTCTCCTCCCAAATTAAGATACCATTACATTATGAATTAGATTCGACTCTCAAAGAGAAAAAATTGCAGATTATTTGAAAAAATTATAATGAAATGGACATTTAAAGTCGGGTATTTTAATTTTTATAGTTTTTCCTCTCTTTCCTCAGATAATCTTTCTTCAGACAGTCAGAGAATTTGATCCATTTTCTCTTCATCATACAAAATGCCATTGAATCGCAGCAAAAAAATTGAATTCGCTTGAAAGACACTCATTAGGCAAAAATTCTAAAATCTGACGAATTTGAATCATCAATGTTATGCTTTTAGAGATCTGTTGTTGAATTTTGTCGAAGTGTTGAAGGAGTAAATTTTGATGTTTTTTCATTTAAAAAATTATTAGCTTCTTAAATTTTGATGTTTATTAGGCAAAAAATAATAGGTAGTTCTTTTTCATGATTAAATTCTTTCAAGATTTTTTGGTTCAACCATAAAATTTGTACAGGGGACATTTATTCAATTATAAGGGTAAATACTAAACATTTTCATGACCAAAAATTTGTTTTGATCCAATTTTGTTTCTAAATGCGTTTTCTTTCAATATGCTCGTCTTACTAGATTTTCAAATGATACTTATTCAGCTATATCCAAACCTAACCAAATACTCTGCATTGTATTTTCTCCCTTCGTTCTCAAAAAATGAATTATTTTCCAAACAAGTGTAACAAATACGAGCACAATTTGTTAAATCGCCAAATATTAAATGTAAGACGTAAAGTATCCAAGGAAACCCCATTCGACGAAAAAAATCGTTGGTTAACATTCGATTACAATTCGTTTTCTTGCCAGATTTTAATATTAAATCGCGGTCGAATCGAGTCGCACTATTTTCCTTACACAATACTAACGTTATCGAAACGTTGAAATGTAAATACCACCTACATAACATATCGTAAATATCGCAAAATACCTATTCTACTTGTACCTTCCTGCAAGAATAGCTTTCAACATTGGTATGCAGTTTTGTCGCTGTGTAATCGGATTTTCTCGATTTAATTGGATCATTTATGCATTGGTAAATTTATCGTTCAAACGGTCGGTTTTGTGAAACTTTCTCATAGAAGGAAATATATTCAAGAGGGTGGGAACGAGTTTCAAAACCTTGATGTTTATTTCAACGATAACAGGATATCTCGCTAAAAAAAAAAAGTTCAAAATACGTAAACTACTTGTAAATACGGAAACCTTTCATATTTCATTTCGTAGTTTTGGATAAACGAAAAACAAAAATCTCGAAAAACGAATACGCATGAAATTAAAACAAACTTCAATGTTTACGTCGACCGAGTTAAACGAGCCGTAAAAAAGGAAACTGTAGCTGTATTTACGGTACGACTTCGAGGCAGAAATGAACTTCTTTTTTAATCATTCACACGAGGCAGAATGTTTGGCATTCTTCAGAAGTTTTGGAACAACTCTTTATACAAAATACATACACGAGTTCGTAGTCTCGTTTTGTTTTTCGAAACACGAACATCTCGACTATTTAAATTTCGCGCAATCGAATAAAATATTTCGTTTCAATATCGATGACATTTTATTCCGAACGCCAACCAAGAGATCAGTTTGAGCGAACGAGTGACATGTTTAAATAAAATCATCGCACAAAGACAAAGATATCAAGAATGAGATTCTATTTTGTCTTTTTTCTGCCGAATGTTCACGTCTCCGTAGGCGTGTTATTTACGAAAATGCTATTTCACCGCGCAGTGTTTACGACGAATGATTTACGCACTTGCGAATTTTTTTCCACCGTTGAAAACTTTCATTTTCGTATCAACCTATACTTGAAAAGCAATTTTTTCTAATTTTCATAGACATGTGAAACATAGTTGGCTTTGGAATACCGTACTTATTTTTAGAAAAGTGACTTTAACTTTGAATATTTATCAAATTTATGGCTTCCAAGCGACTTATATACCTACTGCTGGACCACCTTGTCTCTTGTAACCTTCAAACGTCAACTTTGAACTGCACACTTACCTATTTAAATATTTTCGAACGTTGAGAAAATTTCGAGGAAAATTGAATAATTGGGTTACCGATCTTTCTAAATTCAAGTATTTAAATTTTCAGAAGGGTAAGAGTTAAAATTATATTAAAATCCAAACATAACAAGTGCAAATTTTGATATTCTTACTCGTTTATTAGATTTCAACAATATAAATGTATTTGACTTTGAACCCCGAGTTCTAAAACTTAGTTCTATTTTAATTCTGAAAAGAAAATGATGAAATGATTATTTCCATTTTTTACCACAGTGGTTTTTTTTTTAATAATTTCGATTAAACTAATATCTCAATTTTTAATGCACATTTGAAATTATTTAATAATTACCGTACTGCAAATGTTGATTTGTTGAGAATGGTGGAAAGAGGATAAAATTCCATGCTTATAATTTTTTACCCCACATTACGTAAAAATTGAAAATGTTACGAAATTTAAATTAAAAAATTTATAAATAAAATCTGATCACGAAAAGTAATAAATCTAATAAGTACTTTCGAAAATGAACAAATGTTGTTCTGATGATTTTTTTGTCCAACTTCAAAATTGATGATACAGAAACAGAAACATTTTTCTTGAATGATAAAAATTCAAAATTTCAACTTCTTTCGCTTTAAATGTTACTTCTTAAAGGCCTGTTTCAGTTTTTGTACTGAAAAAAATCATCATATTTCATTTTCTATCAAACCAATAATATTTACGATTAATCTGATTATAAAAATATTTTAGCGAAAATTATTATAAAATTTGAGGGAAAAAACGAACGAAACCCTTTTAGAAAATGTCAGCGTCGCGTACCGACGTACTTTGTATAGCGAAACGTATAAAATCCACTTTTTGAAAAATATTACCGTTGGATATTCAAAAGTTTTACAAATTTCATCATGTTTGGCAAAATGTTTAAAAGTCATTTTAGGCTTTTTTAAAAATGTCATCAAAAGAAATATTAGCGTTGTGTATTCAAAATTTTCACGTTTCATGAAGTCTGACAAAATGTCTGGAAGTCAAAAATGTCAGCGTTGCAGACTGGCGGACAGACAGACAGACAGACAGACAGACAGACAGACAGACACGTCAAGTTTTATAAAGTCTGACATTGGACAAAATTGTGATTTTGTTCGAAAATGTTGGTTTTTGCCAGGGTTGCCATTTTTCGTTCCAAATCGTTATCAATTGATGGTCAAAATTGTTAGTTTAAAGTAAAGATTGTCATCTCAGGGTAAAAACTGTTACTTTTGGTCAAAATGGTAATTTCTTGTAAAAAATATCAGTTTTGGTCAAAACTGTCATTTTTAGTTCAAATTCTTAGTTTTTAGTCGAAACTGTCAGTTCTTAGTCAAAATCATCATTTTTGATCAAATATCATCGTTTTTGGTCTAAGTCGCCATTTTTGGTCAAAATTGCCATTCTTGGTAAAAATCACAATTTTTGGTGAAAATCCTCATTTGTTGGTGAAAATCGCCATTTTTGGTGAAAATCACCATTTTTTGGTCATTTTTTATTTTCTACGCCTATTACAAACTGTCAATTTTTGTCAAAACGGTCAAATTTTGTCAAAGCTGTCAATTTTTGTCAAAACTGTCAATTTTTTATCAAAACTGTCATTTGCCATTTCAAGGTAGAAAGTACAATTTTTGGTCAAAGTCGCCATTTTTGGTCAAAATCGCCATTTTTACCCAAAATTACCATTTTTGGTCAAAATCGCTATTTTGATTAAAATCACCAATCTTGGTGAAAATCCACATTTTTTGGTAATTTTTCATTTTCTAGGTCAAATACAAACTATCAATTTTGTTTAGGTCAAATTTTCATTTTTTGGTCAAAATTGTGATTTTAAAGAAGAAATTGTCATTTCAAGGTAAAAAGCACAATTTTTGATAAAATTAGCCATTTTTGGTCAGAATTGCCATTTTTGGTCAAAGTAGCCATTTTGGGTCAAAATCGTCATTTTTGATCGAAATTGTCTATTTTGGTCAAAATCTGTATTATTGATCAAAATCTTCATTTTTGGTCAAAATCACCATTTTTTGATCATTTCTCAAGCCGAATACAAACTGTAATTTTTTGTCAAAATTGTCATTTTTTGGTCAAAATTGTGATTTGTAAAAAGAAATTGTCATTTCAGGGTAGAATGTACAATTTTTGGTCAAGATCTCCGTTTTTCATCGTTTGTTTTTTTGTCCAAATTGTGAATTTTTTTGGTAAAAATTGTCATTTTAAGGTAAAACTGTCATTTTTGGTCAAAATCGCTATTTTTGATCAAAATTGTTATTTTTGATCAAAACCGTCATTTTTGATCAAAATTGTTATTTTTGATCAAAACCGTCATTTTTGATCAAAATCGTCTATTTTGGTCAAAATTGCCATTTTTTGTCAAAATTGCCATTTTTTGTCAAAATTTGTTTTTTTTTGTCAAAATTGTCATTTTTTGTATAAATTGACATGTCAAGGTAAAACTGTCATTTTTGGTCAAAATTTACTTTTTAGGTAAAAATTGTTATTTTTTGTCAAACTCGATCTCGATGACATTTTTGGTCCAAACCGTTATTTTTTGTCAAGAGTATTTTATTGGTCATAATTGTCATTTTTGGTTAAAAACGTTGTTTTTTGTCAATTATCATTTTTTTGTCCAACTTCTGAATATTTTTTGTCAAAATTGTGATTTCAAGGTTAAAATTATATTTTTGGTCATTTTTGATTTTTTTTTAAATTTTATCAAGTAAAATATTACGGTTGCACATTCAAAATTTTTACAAGTTTCATAAAGTCTGACAAAATGTCAGCGTTACGGACAGATGGACACGTCGCGGATTTTACGATATGTAGGTAATATGGATGAGTAGTATTAGTATGAAATTGGAAAAGACCGGGGGCCCAGGGGTGTGGGAGGCCTTTGATCGTCTTCATCAAAATATTGAAATTTCAAGGTAGGTATCCTAAGCACGTTTCTCACACAAAATATCATATTTCGTAGCTAACCATCTACTTAGAGATATTTATTATCCAATCTCAAGATGATGAAAACACACGTAAAAAAATCCCAAATTTAAAATTGAACCATCAATACACGAGTCATCGAAAAATTTGGCTATTTTCATCTCTCGAAAAACAAATCAACGAGCCGCAGGTACGTCTTTTTCCTACAAAATACCTTTTTCATGCCTACGTCCTTTGCATTATATTGTTATTTTTAACAAATCATAGCTACGTACGGTAATAAAAAACGAACCGAAGGTATTGTTGTTAATAAAGTTTCAATGTTTCACGTGGAAAATATTCCAACCTTTATTACCTGTACTGCGGATTCTCTCTGCGAATTTTCCAGTTATAGGTATCATTGCCATGTGGAATCGTTGCAATAAAATGTTCTAAAACGAGCCAAACCCAGCCTATACTATCATAGATTGGTCTATACCAATGTTATGTATCCGAAGAATACAATAGAAAAGGTCTGAAGGGAGAATATCGTTAAGATTTTTTGATTACAAAAACATAATTTTAATTGAAAAATCGTTCAAAAGTGCATTACATTTACATATTACATAGGCAGATACATTTAACGGTGGTAAGGTTCGGTGTGGTACGTAGGTGTATTCGAATGGCGGAACTATTTTCACGGTGTTTTATTGCCTGATGGCGTTACAATTGCGAAACATAATTCGGCTCGGGGAGAAATAACGAAAGAATACGATGTAACGTGATACAAATTTCAAGGCACGCAATTTTAAATTATGTCGTGAAATTTCAAATCCTGCTATATAAGTGGGAAAAATGCAATAAAAAAGATATTGTTATTCATTCAACCAATACAGAAGAGATATTGGATCGAAGGCGTAGAATTTGATTTAAAATGAAAATATCTACCTATATTGTTGGTACAGTCTACGGAGGCATTTACCGTGTTCTCGCGAGAGAATGAAAAGTCTACAAATGAATATTTTGTCGTGTAAAATATACGTTATTACGAGTGCAAGATGTCGATAAATCTAATCCTTTAATCCTCTTTCGTTTTTAACTATATTTATGCAGTTGAAGATTGAAGAAAGATGCACTTTGAACAAAAAATGAATGATAATAAGAATAGGGGAATTAGGGTATCGTGTTTCTCTAGAATAATTTTAGCATAGGATATGCGTTTGCTATGGGTAATTCCGTGACGAAAGTTCGTCACGAAATTCCTTGGCGAAATGTGCATTTTTCCGGTTAAAGTCGGATTAATTCCGGATGTTTCCGAATAATTTCGGGTGTTTCCGGATAATTTCGGTTATTTTCGGATAATTTTGATCCGGATAATTTTGGTAGTTTTCGGATAATTCCGGATGTTACCGAATAATTTCGGATGTTTCCGGGTAATTTCCTTTATTTTCGGATAATTTCAGTAATTTTCGGATAATTTTGGTCATTTTCGGATAATTTCAGATAACTTTGATCGTTACCGGATAATTTTGGTAGTTTCTGGATAATTTTGGGTGTTTCCGACAGTGCTGCAAGAGTGGAGTGGGAGCAAAAAGAGTACGCAAAATTTAAAAAGGAAGGAGCGGAGCCAGTGCTACTTTGGGAGCTGTGAAAAATCGCTCTCAAAAAAGCTCTAGCTCTTTGAGAGCGGGGGCTAGTCAAAGAGCCGAGCGTTTGTCAAAATTTTTAATGCTCTCCACTCCCTAATTTTTTTTTTGTACATAATTAAGATTTTTTATTTACACTTACAATAAACTTTACTCTCTCTTTACTCATTTCAAACCGCATGCACAAATACTGCAATACCCGCAATTTTCAAGCTTGTATTGACCGAAAAAAATAAAAATTGATTAATTATTATCAATTTGCACGATACTGTCGATATTTTTTTTTCGCAAATTTTCCCATCATGGGATAATAAAATTAAAATTCAGAAGTTGGGTGCTGGAGCAGGAGTGGAGCTGAAAAAAATCTGAAAAAAGCGGGAGTGGAGCTATTTTCAATATTTGAAGAACGAGCGAGCCAGGAGTGGAGTGGAAAAACTTCTTACAATACTGGTTTCCCAGTGATTTTGGAATCAGAAAATTTCGGATGTTTCCGGATAATTTTGGTAGTTTCCTGATAATTTCGTGTGTTTTTGAATAATTCCAGAACCGGATAATTTCGGGTGTTCCCGAATAATTTCGAATGTTTCAGAATGATTTTGAAGTTTTCGGATAATTTTGAGCGTTTTCGGATAATTTTGAGTGTTTTCGGATAATTTCGGGTGTTTTCGGATAATTTAGGGTGTTTTCGAATAATTTCGAGTGTTTTCGGATAATTTCGAGTATTTTCGGATAATTTCGGGTGTTTCAGGAGATTTTGAAGTTTCAGATAATTTTGAGCGTTTTCGGATAATTTCGGGTATTTTCAAATAATTTTGAGTGTTTTCGAATAATTTCGAGTGTTTTCGTATAATTTCGAGTATTTTCGGATAATTTCGGATGTTTTCGGGTGATTTCAAGTGTTTTCGGATAATTTCGTGTGTTTTTGAATAATTTCGAGTATTTTCGGATAATTTCGGGTGTTTCAGGAGATTTTGAAGTTTCAGATAATTTTGAGCGTTTTCGGATAATTTCGGGTGTTTTCAAATAATTTCGAGTGTTTTCGTATAATTTTGAGTATTTTCGGATAATTTCGGATGTTTTCGGGTGATTTCAAGTGTTTTTGGCTAATTTCGAGTTTTCGAATATTTTCGGGTGTTTTTCGGATTTCGGGTGTTTTCGGATATTTTCAACTTTTCAAGTGTTTTCGTATAAATTCGAGTATTTTCGGATATCTGGTATTTCTGACCGGGCTGTGGATCGTTATAATTTTTTTTCTGGTTACAATTAAAAACATCTCGATGATGAAGTTTTTGACTACTGGTTTTGTTTAAACTCAAAAAAAAATAATTTGGATATTTTCGGGCAGTTTTGGGCAATATCGGACATTTCCAAATTATTTTGCACATTTACAGATAATATCGAATATTTTCGAATAATTTCAGGTATTTTTTTAAACTAATTCGGATATATTTTTGGATAAGTGAGTTGAATATATTTGAATATAAGTTTGGATACATTCATGACCTATTGAGAATTTCTATAAATGTTCACATTCTGAGATTCATTCCACAAGTTTGGCGTTAATTTTTGATCCCACGGACACTTTTCATTACTAAACAAACACATTAGAATAAATTGTTACTCGTATGTTTCATAATAGAATCTGATCGATTATTTGGTAATTTTCAAACATTTTATTGTATTTTTCTAATTTTGTATTTTTAAACATGTTACGAAGACTGTAACAACAAAAATAAAGAAGCCGGGTGCAATTCATTCAACAAGATTGCATTCATAACTCCCAAGTATATCATGAAAATGAACCATAAAATTTGATTTACTCGTGTTCCTACGCTTATTACTCCTACATCTCTTTTTTTTTTATTCAGTTAACAATACAAAAAATGTGTATAGTATAGATATGTAGATATTAATGTTATTTCGTATTCGTATATTTTTTGATTTTATCAAGAAAATGTGTGGGTTATCAAATTCAACTTTTCGCCCGATATATGCGAAATGAAATCGTAGGTACAATTTGCGTACACGAATTGGTATGATAAATAATAGGTTAGGATTTATGCTATTTTACATTTCAACTTTCGTTATGGAATAATAGAGCTTGTTGATAAATTCAGCCAAGTTTTTCCCCCTCATCGGATGAAACAAATGTAGTGGAAATGTAATTTTTAAAATGAGCAGACCGATACCTATATTAGGTGCTTTTTAGTTGACTGGAGATTTCGAATCATTTCATGTGTAACGTGAATAGGGTTTTTGAGATTTTCCTGGACTTTTGTGGAAAAAAAAATCTTTACAAAAATACGTAATATATCTTATAATATTTACAGGGAAAAAATCCATAATACGTATTATTATATCAAATCTTATTGCCGGATATTCAAAACCACACCTACTCGGTTATATTTTTGTATACCTTATTTCCTCCCTTTCTGTACAGTTATTCAAAATACTACACCCATAAAATCAAAAACAAAAGAAAAAGGAAGTTTTGTAAATCTAATTTATCTTTATATTTCCAACATTACGTTCTTTAAAGCTTTAATATCGAATAAAAAAATCACCGCATATGCAATCTCCATTTTTATTATTCAATAAATATTAAACTCGACAAAAATTATGAAACTAACGAGCATAAAGCTCGGTTATGCTATATGTGCTACGTACAACATTGGAGGCATATGTTTTCATTGTTTTAGGGAGAGAAAACTCGAGACACGTGTTATTAATACTCGTCGAACTTTTCCACGAGTCATTATATCATCGTATTTTCAATGGGGGAAACTACATCTTACGTAGGTACCTACATTTACCAAGCAGCTATTTTCAAATAGTAATTTTTGTCAATATAATGTGTTTTTAGTTTAAGTACATCCTGCCCTAACATATTGCCTGAGAAAATAACGAAAAAAAAAGAAAATATATAATTCTATAAATAAGAAGGTTACTTCCTTATGAAGTATATATACCCGGCATCTTATTCGTGAGAAAAAAATATCATCAACTTAGTCACGTCTTGAAATACTAAAACTTATACTCGTACCTTGTAATCTTAGAAATGTTACTCTTTCAATTTATTTCACTATATTTTGACGGGCTATATCAGAGCATTGGTTCTCAGAATTTTCGTCCGTTTTTCCACGACGTGGCATGGCGAAGAAAAAAAATATTCATGAATTATTAATACATTATGGACGTACGGTTGGTCGACTTCTTTTTCGAAATTTCGCTCTTGAAACGTTTATTATAAGTTGAGTGTAAAGGTAAACCAATTTCTTAACGGGTGCTCGGCTCGTATACTCGCAACACCTTTAAAGATGAAATTAGGATCGTTATTTATGGTGACTTATACATCCCTATATCGATTTCTTTTCCTTATTTTTTTATCATCGATTTGTTATCATTTATTAATATCTACGAATCTATCACAACCTTTTTTCGAGTGCTCTTTCGTCTATATACGTGTGTCATTGTTGAATATAGCTGAGCGTACTCGATGAGGTTATCACTCTTTGCAGACTGATAATTACGACAAAGTTGAAAGTACTCGTAGCTGGAAACTTTAACCATGAATGTGTTATGAAAAGTTCATCTTGCATGTAATTATCTCGACTTAGTTTTTAAGCGCGAAATTTACCAGAACATGAAGAATTTGTAGAAGTTTAATTTAAAGTCGTCTGAGGGAAGAGTCTTCCAAGTGGAGCATAGATATAGTATCGCTGATTATGAGTATTTTTCTAGTTTCTGTTTTAATAATTAGTTTTCGGTAATTACTTGAACTTTATTCGTATGTGAAAAGACCCTGGAGATTGTATTGAAAACTTGATGAGATCGTATGCAAATTGATGGGAAAATGAGGACAAAAAATTTGCTGTTGATGTTTCTTCGTAAAAGAATTTGTATTTTTATGGTAACTTCTTAAACGGGAAAGTTCGAAATTTAGGGAAATTTTGATCAATTTTTTTTCCCTCGTTGAATTTTTCAAGTCCATATATTCGTAATCTTTGAAATTTTCCAAGTCCCAAAATTCAATTAAATTCTGAAAAATTTTCCAATTACTAAAAAGTCAGACAAAATATCCAAAATTCATCGTAACGGATTTTCGAAATGGAATTTTTTTGAAAAATTTTCGAAATCCAATTCCAAATATAAAAAGTCAGTAGAAACCTGAAAATTTTTCAAAATTCAAAAAGTCCGACAAAATGTCCAAGAGTCAGCCTTAGGTAAAAAGTTGTCTGATTTGAACTTTCTTAAAATTTTTTTTGAAGTCCATAAAGTTGAAAGTTTCTAATGGCAAAAAATTCTGACAAAATGTCTGAAATTCAATTTTCAAGTTCAAAAAATCTAAATTGTTTATCTGACAAAATGTCTAAAATTGAGCATTATCTCTGAAAATTTTCAATTTCAAAAAATCAATGGAAGTCTGAAAATTTTTCCAAGTCCAAAAAAGTTTGACAAAATGTCTAACAGTTATCATCAAAAAATTTTGTGGCGGTTTTTACTGACATAAAAAATGGAGAAAAAATTTTTCCAGACATAAGGCATATCCATGTCAAAAAAAACACCTCCCTGGAAACCAGGATTTGATAAAATTTTTCGGAAGTTTTCTAAGTCCAAAAAATCGTTTGAAATCTGAAGAAAATTTTCAAGTCCAGAAAATCTAAAATAGCCTCACAAAATTTCGTAAAATTAGCGTGATTTCTAAAATTTTCTAATTCCAAAAAGTCCAAAGTATTTGTCTGACAAAATGTCTAAAAGTCAAAATTATCTCTGAAATTTTCCAAGTTCAAAAAATCTGAAGTGTTTGTCTGACAAAATGTTCAAGTCTGAAATTTCCCAAGTCCAAAAAGTCGAAAAAAATTTTTAAGTCCAAAAAAGTATGGCAAAATGCCTAAAAGTCAGCATAATATGTGAAATTTTCCAAATCCTGGAAGTTTACCTGACAAAATATGAGAACGTCTAAATTATTTGTCTGATAAAATGTCTAAAAATCAGTATGACGTCTGAAATTATCCAAGTTCAAAAAGTCAGTGAAAATCTGAAAATTTTTTCAAGTCTAAAAAAGTCTGACAAAATGTCTAAAAAATCAATGTGTCGGAATTTCGTGACTTTTTTGCAGGTTTGGTTGGAATTTAAAAGAAAGGAAATTTTGAGCTCTACAATTTTCATCGTTATTCGGCCTCAAAAAAAAATGCTATACTTAAGGGTCTTAAAAATTTTTTTTTTAAAATTCAGTCATATCCCCCACCGAATTTTTTTGACAATTTTTTTTGAGTTTTAAAGTGCAAAAAAATTGAGATAATTTTATTTCATTTTTCTGAAAAAAATTTCTCAAGATTACCCACATAGTGCTCATAATCTGAGAAAATTTCAGAATTTTTCCCACACCTTCTCCGTTCTAAAACAATTTTTTTCTGGTTTGATTGTTAAATTGAATTTTTATGATTTTCAACTGATTTTTTTCGAAAATAGCGCACCTCCTGCAAGTGACATGAAGGACTAAAAGTTTGTAAGAAGAGGTTTCAACTCAATTTGAACAA
>FIZU01060335.1:0-16314 GCA_900064475.1 Pseudococcus longispinus
TCAGACTTATTTAGAATTGGAAAAATTTTAGAGATAATACTTACTTTTAGACATTATGTCAGACTTTTTTGGACTTGGAAAAATTTTCAGATTTTCACTGACTTTCCGAAATTGGGAAAATTCAGAGATAATGCTGACTTTTATATTAAGATATTTTTTATTTAATTAAAGTGAAAAATTTTCAATTTTGAGTAATTTTAGGCACCGAAATATCTGAATTACAAACTCAAAATTTCAATTTCATTTTTCAAAAATTACAATAGGTAATAAAAAAATTGGAAGAGGAAGAAATTGAAATTTCCTCTCTTTCTGTTTTAACGGTGAGTAGTTGATGAGTGCAATTTTTTTAAATTTATAGCAAATCTCGTAAAAGAACATGAAAGTAGGTAGGCAATTTTAATTCGATTTTACTTATTTCGTGTGAAATTTTAATTTTCACTGGTAAAAATGAACTCGTGCATTAACTCGACTCCGGGAATTTTTTTCATCAATTTTTTAAAAAAATTTACTCTTTCGTGAAAAACGGCAATTTTAATCGAAAATTAGATATCAAGTAGGTAGTTAGGTATTTCACCAATTGCGAGTAGGTAATTCATAAATTATAAATTTTCTCGGTTGTTTGACGAAAAAATCATCTTTCCACAACTTTTTTAAAATTCATCCCAAAACATCCTCGCCTATCTCGAACACCGTATCTCGACATCTTCACCGCGTAAACCTCTACACAATCGCCGACTAAACGCAATAGTCCAACAATTCAATAAACTTGACCTTCTTTTTTTTGTACACCCGCAGAAAGGTGCTAGAAAACTTACATGTTATCGAGCTGCCATCCGTTATACGAGCCCTTGATGTCATCCGGATCAAAATGGTGACCGCCAACAGTGCTCCCCGATTCAAAGACAGAAGCATCATGAGCGATTCGTACGTGGAGAAATATATGCGCGCCAAAAAACGTCACCAGGTCGCGCCCAAATGTCTTTTCGGCCAACCTCGCCATTCCGAAACGGACGAGTTCCTGTTACAGCACGAAATCGACCAAATGAAAGATACGAAAGAGGTGTTCGAAAAATACGACTTGTCCGAAATGGCCGACGGACCCGAGAAGGACAATCTGTTTCCCAATTTCGACGTGGCCGAGGCTCAAGTCGAGGCTACCTCGACCAGCGATCGAATCTCGCAGCGAGACGACAAACAGGTCGAGTCGAATGTAAAATTTCGGCCGAAAATCGTCACCGAGCGTGATCGACCACCTGCTAATAATCTGTTCGTACCTATCGAAAAAGCTGAACCATCTGGGGCGGTGGCTGCAAGTGGAGTCGACGAGAAGCTTACAGGTAAGACGAGTATCTCGGTAGCGTGATGTATTTTGATCGATTCGACGGTGGCTACTGAAAATTATCATATTCTTAGTCCTTTTATGACTCTGGTATATGAAAGAAGGAGAGGTATAAAAAGAGAGAACGGAATCGATAGGATACATTAATGTATAGGTATAGTTGTATACACGTAAAAGTATATAGTATAGTGGAAGGAAAAAATAAATGGAGAAACCAGTTCCCGATATAATAAGTTTTACACCCTTTACACTTCTCTATGTGTGTTATATACCTACGTATGTCTATGTATCCAGTGTGCAGACCGCGGAGATCGTGTTATTTGTATACACTGATTTCTCGTATAGTGTGTAAGACCAGCAGCGTAATTTAATCGTCGCAGACGAAGCCGCCAGATCCGAGATAGGAATTTTAATTCGGTACCTAGACAAGGATTGGTGAATGGTTGTAAATCAAATTGACTTGTTTTATGCCCTCTGCAACGCCACGCCGACCAATGACTGTAATTATTATTATCGAACTAGCCTACGTTGAAGCGGCAGAAAATAAATATACCCATCTCGTGTATATCTGTACGTACAACAGTGGTCCATCGAAAAAAGGGGCAAAAAACCACCATAAATAGGACTACCGATCTCGTAATCTTTATACGTATTAAAAAGGAGACAAAATCGATGATTTTTTTCCACATTTGAATCGTAGTAATGCGCCTTTTGTTGGCAAACCGCACGAGTATCGAAATTATAGGCTTATTGAGACCGCAGCTTCCGCGATATCGATATTGGTGCTAATGGGGTATGCTTTATCGCGGCGTATTGTGGCTTTTCTTTTATTTCGTTTATCAGTTTCGTCATCGGGCTCACGAAAACAAAACTTATAGTAGAATTGATAAAAGAAATTTCTGAAATTCGTCTCTATCGTGCACGATTCGTTTCGAAAATGGAAATCTGATTAGCGAGTTTAATAAACTTATTCGAGGTTGTGCAGTTCATTTCTTTGTATAACAATTCGTCGATAAAGTGCGTTGTTTATGTTGATAATGAGTCGAACTCGTACGACCGAAGTGCTCAGGCAAGTGGGATGCGAATTATTTTTATGAAAGTGCCAATAATACCTATACCTAGGTTTTTTCAAGTCGAGTGTGGGTTGGAATTGAATTACGAGTAAGGAGAGTCGAAATATTTTGTGGTGAAGTAGAATGAGGAAAGATGAGCGCATGGAGAGAGAGAGTATTGATTTTAGGATGTGATCGTGTAATATGCTCTTTTTTGGATTTTAAAATACGTCTGCAAAAATGTGCATTTTTATAGGTGGAATAATCGAAATAGGCAATTTCGATTATTGGTTTTCTTCGAACAGATTTTTCAGCCAGATCTATAATTGCCATTGAATTTTTCAAGTCCGTAAAAACGTGATATTTGAAATTTTCTGGAAATTCTCTTAGTCCAAAAAGTCATTTGAATTTTGAAAAATTTTCCAAGTTGAAAAAAAAACAGATAAAATATCGAAGAGTGATTGTAACGAAT
The DNA here is from genome assembly GCA_900064475.1 of Pseudococcus longispinus. Lineage (NCBI taxonomy): Eukaryota > Metazoa > Arthropoda > Insecta > Hemiptera > Pseudococcidae > Pseudococcus > Pseudococcus longispinus. The sequence goes on from FIZU01060335.1 coordinate 2,864, forward strand.
TTTCGTGTGCGAATTTCTTAATGACATTTTTTTGAAAATTTTTCAAGATTCACTTCTACAAGTACAAAAAGTTTATAGCGAGAAATCTAAAAATTTTCCCAAATTCAAAAGTCTGACAAAATGTCTAAAAGTCAGCCTTAAGTAAAAAGCTATCTGACATGTCTGATTCGAACTTTCTTGAAATTTTTCAAGTCCAAAAATTAATTTGAGTTCTTAAAAATTTTCAAAGTCCAAAAAAAGTCTGAAAAAATGTCGGAAAGTCAATTTTCTAAGTTCAAAAAATCTCAATTGTTTGTCTGACAAAAAGTCTTAAGTGAGCATTACCTGTAAAATTTTCTAATGTAAGTTCAAAAAGTCAGTAAAAATCTGAAAAAATTTTGAAGTCTAAAAAAGTCAGGCAAAATGTCCAAAAGTCATCGTCAGGGAATAGGAAATTTCGTGACGGAATTTATGAACACGAAAAATTGACAGAATTTTCAGATTGACCCCCCCCCCCCCCCCCCCTCAGATTGCCCCCCCCCCCCCCTCCCATCCATATATATAAAATCCACGTTGATGACATTTTAAAAAAATCCTAAAATGTCTAAAAAGGTGATTTTTACTTCGAAATGATAATATTGACTAAAATGTTCAAAAGTTTGACAAAAATAACGATTTTAACCAAAAATTACAATTTTTTCTTTGAATTGACAATTTAGACCCAAAAAATGACAATTTTGTCAAAAAAAATGACGGTTTGTACCGAAAAATGGTAATATACCTAGACCAAAAACGATGAGTTTTACAAAAAAATGACAATTTTGACCAAAACTGAGAGTTTTTATCCTGAAATGGGAATTTTTACAAAAAATGACGACTTGGACCAAAAATAGTAATTTTCATCTTGGACAATTCTGACCAAAAATTCACAATTTTAACAAAAAAAAACATTGGACGAAAAAAGAAAATTTTGACCAAAAATGTCAATTTCTACTTTAAAATCACCATTTTGACCAAAAAATGGCATTTTTGACAAAAAGGTGCAGTTTGGACTAGAAAATAAAAAATGATGATTTCGACCAAAAGTGATGAGTTTGAAAAAAAAATGACAATTTTTACCTTGAAATGACAGTTTTTATCCTGAAATAACAATTTTTACAAAAAATAACGACTTGGACCAAAAATAACAATTTTTATCTTGGACAATTCTGACCAAAAATTCATAATTTTGACAAAAAAACATGTGATGAAAAAAGGAGATTTTGACCAAAAATGACAATTTCTACTTTAAAATCACTATTTTGACCAAAAAATGACAATTTTTTCAAAAAGGTACAGTTTGGACTAGAAAATAAAAATTGACAAAAAATGACGATTTCGACCAAAAATGATGAGTTTGAAAAAAAATGACAATTTTTACAAAAAAATGACGCGCCTTGGACCAAAAATAATGATTTTTATCCTGGACAATTTTGACCAAAAATTCACAATTTTGACAAAAAAACATTTGACGAAAACAGGAAATTTTGACTAAAAATGACAATTTCTACCTTGAAATGACATTTTCTACTTTAAAGTCGCCATTTTGACCAAAAAATGACGATTTTGACAAAAAGGTGCGGTTTGGACTAGAAAATAAAAATTGACAAAAAATGGCAATTTTGACTAAAAAGTGAGAATTTTAACCAAATATGACAGTTTTGTTGGTTTGTACGTAACTGCAACCCTAGTAGAACGCATCCATGTCAAAAACAGCTTGATTTCTGAAACTTGGAGACTTTCTTGAAAAAAATTTTCAAGTCCAAAAAATATAATGTCTGACAAAATATCTGAAATTCAGTTCAGCAGATTTCTGAAAGTTTGTCTGACTAAATGTATAAATATCAGTGTGATTTCTGAAATTGAAAAGGTGAAATTTCAAGTTTTGAATATTTTTTCTGCAAAAATTTTTACCCTAGCTTTGCTCAGGTTCAATAAATTTTCATAATTTAACCATTTGATTTTAATTTTTTTTTAAATGTCACCTACGAGTAGTTACTTTTCGTTTTTTTGAAAATTATTTTTACCTGTAGTGCTGTGACGTATTTAGGGGGGGGGGGGGGGGTTAGCTTGATGACTGAAAAGTTGGAAAAAATTAGGAAATTTCAGCTTATGAATATGTTTTTATGCGAAAAATATTGCCTGAGTGAAACGAGAGCATACAAATATTTCGTTCAATTTTACATGAAATCTCTTTTTTTGTGACCCCCCCCCCCCCCACACACACATCACTCCTTGAATGACTGTTTATAGGTACCTTACTGCAATTTGTTCGACAAAAAAAAAACAACAGATCATTCTATAAGTTCATTTTTTTTATTCTTTCATTTTTGTCATTCATATTTTCGAAAAACCCCTATTTATATGAAAATCACCCCCCCTCCCCCCACCATATAAAATTTTCAAAGTAGCTTTTTTCCTAATCTTAAAAAATGAGCTATTTATGAAAAATAGTGAAAAAGTAGTGGTTCTTGAAAAACAAAATGCTGTAAACATCATGACGTTTCACTCGAATTAGATTTGGTATTAACTCTTAGAATTTTGAATGCTACAAGCAAATAATATCCTTGCCTTGCTGAGAAGTTGATCTCATTCCCATCATAGGCCTAATGAATCCATGTGTCAAACAGGTAATGAAAGAAGTGATGAAATAGTAATTTGAGAAATGGTTGATAATAAATTTTGTCAAAAAGTAGCGAAGAGAATGAAAACTCACAAAATTCTGCTCACTTATATTTGAAGAAAAAATAATTAATTTTTCTCCTAAGCATTTGGAAGTTTTTCAGTGTAGTAGGTAATACATTTGAATCGGTATTATTTTGAGGTGGGAAGTTTCCATTTTTGCCTATCTGAATATTTTTCAAATTCAAAGGAGTCATTTGGAGGGGAGTTGATTGAAAATTTTTTCAAGACGCATTGAAAAAAGTCGTGAAAAAGTTGTAATTTTTTCAAAAAAAAAAAACAAATACGACTGAAATGTGAGTGAAAAACTTACAGTTGTTTCAATATCACGTAGGCCTACCATTGAATAGATGGTTAGTTCTGGAGAATGAGAAATAAAGATGCAAATTTTGATGATTTTTCTGAAAAAAAAAGAAAATTTCTAAAATTTAAGCTCAATTAGATAGGAAGAACTTCAGATCACTTTTACAACGTTGTACGAATTTTTAGTCGAGATATTCGATTACTAAACGTCCTCAAAGTTTGAAAAAATTCTAAGTTATTTTACTCAAAATTAATAAAAATATTAGGCTATTATAAATCGTTGGAAAGCTAAACGAAATTCTTTCTCTCAAAAGCCCACCATGTTAAAATTGAATGATTTACCAACGATTTCTTCCAAAATGTAAATTTTTTTGAGAATTAGGTTCAATTTTCTCTTTTTTCTGGCAACGTTTGGGGGATGGGGGAGTTCGGAATTATGAAAAAATCCACTACCAGTCGATTACCGTTTGTTAAACTCGAGGTTCATTTTACATGGAATTCTATTGATCGCAAAAAAATAATGTAATTTCATGTAAGTCTGCGGTCTTGTGATAGGTATGCAAAATTTGTTATTGTAATGGTAATCCAAGTACCTATAGATAATTAAGTGTCAACTTGGGAAAGAAAGATGCATGTAATACATTACCATTGAACGCCTAACCTATCTACCTACATATTTTTTCAGCAGTCTTCGTGTATGCTAATTTATTGACATTTTCAAACCGTTCCCTCCTACATAGAGCATATCTTATGTTGATTTTTTCTATCAGTTTTGAAAAAAGAAATTGAACCTGTTGATAATTGGAATTTATGTTGTTTTCTGTATGTCAAATTTTTTCAAATTTTTGAACACCTACATATTTCAATTTTCATGGTTTTAATATTTTTTAAAACCCATAAAAATTCATAATTTTTTGTATGCCTAGTATCGAGTTAATACACATCACTCCCTCCAGTGGGATTTTTATCTAAACCAGGAAAAAGTAACCAGATGATGGAATAAAACCGACAGCGTTCGGTTTCTAAAACGAACAAATGGTCAATTCTTCGATGCAGATGTGGACCAAAGTGTTTAAAAATGCACGAGTTGAAATGAAAATGAAAAAACGCGTACGTCAAAACAGATAGCACAATCGAGAAGATGAATCGGCGATGCGTGAAGAGTCAAAGCGGCGGCAGAGACAAAGATCTGATTTGAAAGATTCAACATCTGCATCGAAAGAGTGAATAAATTAGTCAAGGTTAGAGACAAAAGATGATTTAGAATTTTGATTGGTATATGGTTGGGCAGGGGAGGAGAGGGGATCCTTGAGCAGATCTAAAAAATTCTTATGTTTTGTGTCTTATTTATTTGTCTGTGATTTTCTTCTCTGAATTGTGTTTTGTTTGCGTTGTAATTCAATTTTAGATCCCTCATTATTTTTTTTTTCTCAAATTAGTTCATACCTAGATCATATGTATTGAAATGCTGGATGAATTATTTCCAAAATTGGTCGTCGGTTGAAATTAATTGATATTTTGAAAGTTCAAAACACTCCCTGAAAAATTAATTAAAATTTTAATCGAATGGATTTCTATTAGCGGAGTGTTCGAAGAGGGAAGGGATAATCTCTCGTTTTCTTTCTCTTCCCGTCTTGGAAAAGATTGCGTGTTATTAGAAAATAATACTAGAGGTTGTAAAATGTAAATGTATGATTTTTTAAAAATATTCCTAAATTTTTGATCGAATTTTAATTTTTGAAAAGAATCAGCGCAGGGTTAATTGACCCAATTGACTGTTTCGTTTTTTGATAGGTATTTTATAGGGTTAGGTATAAAGAAAGTAGGAATATGGGACACCTTTTTGTTTTGTTGTATAGCTCAGCATCCAATTGTCCAAAATTGACTTTCTAGGCCTTAAAATGTTTGTAAAATTGTCTGATTTCTTTTTATGAAGGATTTTTTTTCATTTGTACTTGGGTACAATGGCTCATCTTATTTTTACAATTCAGTTTAAAAAATTTTATTCAAATTCGAGCTGACATCAGAATCAAATACGAAATCGAAGAAGTCGCTTTAAACCTCAATAATTCAAAATTTCGATTTAAAAAAATTTTAATTTCGTAAATCCGAAGTTGAACCTAAATAAAAACTTGATAAAAAAATCAGTTTTGATTTTAGAATATTGTCTCATCTCTTTTGTTTGGAAAATTTTTTAGTTCTTTTCAGATTTACCTATCTACCTATTTGTTTAGGTAGGTACCTACTTACTAACTTATTTTCATCTGGAAAGAAGCGGCATGAGGGAAAATTTAGTGAGGTGGAATGTGCATGGAAAGATAAAAATTATGCCAATTACGAGTCACAAAATGTGTCAGATTATAAAATAAAGTCTTCAAAGTTTGACTTTTGCGAATTCACTCTGGTATAACAGGTTGGAATGGAGAGAGGTTATTCTTATTTAACTTATAAATACTCGTAAAATATCTGGTTTTTATTGTGGTAGGTGAATAAAGTACTTAAATTTCCAGGCGGATATTTTGCCTGAATTTAAAATTGAAGGCATTTTGAAAATTGAAAAATTATTACCATATTTGGTTTTGAAGATGGCCAAATGTTATTGTCATATTTTTCGACTGCTTGTAAGGAATCACCTGGTAAATTCCTATGAAATTCGTATACCTACCTATAAATTTGAAAAAAAAAAATTTTCTGCGAATTTTTCAAAGAATTATTCAAAATGGGAGGGTGGTGTAGAGGCAAGGGAACTCAGAATTGGATATTTTGGCAAAAAGTTGGCGAAGTTGGGAAAAAGTTGTTTTATTCGTTAACAATGTGTATTTGAAAATCACAAAATTATCAACATAATCATCTAAGTAGTTAGGTGTCTATGATAAACGGAACCTCAAGTTGAAAAATAATGTTTTTGAATGCCTTTTTTTGCAAAAATTTTCGCTTTCACTTCGCTCGAGCTCAGTAAATTTTTTTATTTTGATGAAATGATGATTTCAAAATCGCAAAGGTTTGCAAAGAGATTATTTAGCCAAAAAATTGATTTTGTTATTTAATTATGAAAATTTAAATTTTTTGCAACCTTTCCCTCAAATTCAAAATACCTACCTACCTACGAATTAATATTCGTGCCAACCCCAAATACCAAATTTCACAAAAATTTTTACAAAACTTGGACAATTTTGAAGAAAAGTAGTGAAATTTTAAGAAAATTTGTCGGGAAAGTTCCCTCCCATTGCCTACACATCGCTACGTCATGACATTAGGCTTAGGTTTTTGAATTTCGAAGTGCTCGCACGTTTTTCATCCTTTTTTTGCGTAAGTATAGGTATACCTATTTGTAAAATTGTATATTTCGAGGCTGAAAAATCAGTTAGAACAAATTGTTCTAAATTCGTTTGGGTAACTACTCTAGAATGAGAGCAAAAAATTCTTCACTCGTATTAATTGTCGAAAGAGGTATTTGAGAGGGGAGGGGGAGGTCATTTCTCATTTTTTCGTATTATCATAATTTTTCAATAGCGATGTTATATTTTTGTTTAGTTGAAATTTAAAAAAAAAAACTATGGATTGAAAAATCACCAATACGATCGAAGGTGCAGTACATGGAAAATCAGTAAAACTGACTGAAAAATCAAAAATTTCCAATTTTTTAGTTAATTAACAGGTTTTTTAAGTGAAATTTTAATAATTTTTCAGTAATTTTTTCCATTGATTTATTTTCAGTAAAGTTTTATCAAACCAAATCAATTGTAAGAGTTGAAATTGGTTGATAAAATTTTACTGAAAATGAATCGATGGAAAAAATTACTGAAAAATCATTACATTTCACTAAAAAAAAGCTTGTTATTTAACTAAAACAAGTCCTCGCCATTTCCATACTACCCATCCATATATATGTATATAAAATTCACGTGTTCGTCCGTCTGTCTGTCCGTAACGCGAACATTTTCTGTGACTTTTAGACATTTTGTCAGACTTTTTAAAACTTATAAAAATTTTGAATATGCAATCGTAATATTTTCCATGATGAAATTTTTGAAAAATCCTAAAATGACCAAAAGGATGATTTTTACCTTAAAATGAAAATTTCGACTAAAATATTCACATTTCACAAGTTGGACAAAAAAAATGACAATTTCGATGAAAAACAACGATTTTAACTTAAAATGACAATTTTTACTTTGAAATGACAATTTCGAACCAAAAAATGACAATTTTGACAAAAAATGACAGTTTGGACCAAAGAATGACAATATTGGCAAAAAATGATAATTTTTACCAAAAAGTGACGAGTTTGACAAAAAATGACAATTTCGACCAAAAATGACAGCTTTTACCTCGATATGACAATTTAGACAAAAAATGACAGTTTGGACCAAAGAATGACAATATTGGCAAAAAATGATAATTTTGACCAAAAATGGCGAGTTTGACAAAAAATGACAGTTTGGACCAAAGAACGACAATGTCGGCAAAAAATGATAATTTTGACCAAAAATGACGAGTTTGACAAAAAATGATAATTTTGACCAAAAATGACGATTTGGACAAAAAATGACAATTTTTACTTTGAAATGACAATTTTGAACCAAAAAATTACAATATTGGCAAAAAATGATAATTTTGACCAAAAATGATAATTTTGACCAAAAATGAAAAGTTTGACAAAAAATGACAATTTTGACCAAAAATGACAGCTTTTACCTCGACATGACAATTTTTCCAAAAAATGACAATTTTTACTTTGAAATGACAATTTCTAACCAAAAAATTACAATTCTTGACAAAAAATGACAGTTTGGACCAAAAAATGACAATATTGGCAAAAAATGACAGCTTTTACCTCGATATGGCAATTTTTGCAAAAAATGACGACTTGGACCAAAAATAACGATTTTTACCTTGAAATGACAATTTGGACCAAAAATTCACAATTTTGGACAAAACAAAACAATTGATGAAAAAAGAAGATTTTGACCAAAAATTACACTTTCTATACCTTGAAATGACAATTTCTACTTCGAAATCACAATTCTGACAAGAAATGGCAATTTTGACAATTTTGACAAAAAAATGACTGTTTGGACTAGAAAATGGAAAATGACAAAAAAATGATGATTTTGACAAAAAAATGACAATTTTAACTAAAAACTGAGAATTTTAACCAAAAATGACAGTTTTGACTATTTTTTACAAAAATTAACGATTTTGACTAAAAGCAACAGTTCTTACCTTGAAATGACAATTTTGACGATAAATTGATGACGATTTTGAACCAAAAATGGCAATTCTGACAAAAAACAACATTTTCGACTGAAATCACAATTTGCCACCTAGTGAAACTATAAAACATAGAATATGCTTTTGCTTATTGAATTTTTTCAAGTACATAAAAACTTGATATTTGAAATTTTGTTAAAATTTTTCAAGTTGAATAAGTCTAAATTGTTTGTTCAACAAAATGTCCAAAAGTCAGTATCATTTCTGAATTTTTAAAGATTCAAAAAATCAGTGGAATTCTAAAAAATTTTCCAAGTTTAGAAAAGTCTGACAAAATGTCTGAAAGTCAGAATTATTATCTCTAAAATTTCCCAAGCTCAAAAAATCAATTGAAATCTAAAAATTCTCCAAGTTCAAAAATCTGAAAATTTTTTCAAGTCCAAAAAGGTCTGACAAAATGTCTAAAAGTCATCGTCACGAAATTTCGTCTCAGCTTTTTCTTGAAATTATCCATAGCCAAAGCATAATCTTATGCTAAAGATTTGAGATTTTTTTCAGTAGATTTGACTGATTTTTCAGTCATTTTACTGGATTTTTCATGCGCTATATCTACCTTTGATCGTATTGGTGATTTTTCAATCCAGAATTGAAATGTATACTCGTATATTTTCAATTTTATTGTTGTGCGAAGATCTTGAAGAGGGAAATTCAATACCTATTCGTTAAAATTCGAGTAAATCCTATTCATCCTACATCCCACCAATTCCAATTTTTGTGGCAATTGGTACAAGGTGTGTAACAGGGGAACGTGCTGAAAAAATCCTTCATTTGACAAGAAAAAGTGCTGAATTTCGCTCAAAAGTCCTACATATATTTCTCATTAAAAAATTCATGTTTTTTTCGATTCACCAATTTGAAGAAATTTCAGCTTTTGAATGCTATTTTCTGAAATAATTTTCGGCCTCGCTTCACTCTGACTCAATAAATTACTCATTTCAACAACCTAATAATGACCACCCCCTCCCCTATTTTTAAAAATAATAATAAATTGTTATATTAGAACATCTAATCAATTCATTCACGTAGGTACACTGTTTTGTGTACCGACTTTTTTCAAAATTTTGGCATTTCTGTAAAAACCAAATTATCAGTGAGAGGAGGAGGGGGTGGTAGCTCGTGAACTTGAGATACATCCTGCTGAAGATATATCAAAATTTTGAAAAAGTCTTGCAAAAGTGCTGAAATTTGGTTCAAAAATTTTATTAAACACCTTGTACCTAATACCTATCTACATAATATTCCAATGCTGTCTCAATTATTTCTAGGCCTCAATGCAATCCACAATTCCAACATACAAAAATCCCCTGAAACTTTTTTAGCTCCAATTTCGATCATTTATCCATCAAAAAATCACCCAATCTTTCAACCCAGACCTACGCGCATCGAAAAGCACACCGCACAGAGCGACTTTCCAAGCCTAACATACGATTAGGTACCTAAAGAAACACGCGCGAAACAAGGCTACGGCCAATTTTCGCATACGAATACATACGATGAGGCAGTGCTAAATAATTTTCAATGGGCGGCACTAGCGAGATAAAAACGGAGGAGTAAGAAGCCGATTGCTTGAAATTTTGACCAATAAAAAAACGATATCTTTTTCCCGCTTTTTTCTCAACGCGATTAACCACTTTAGTGTAATAATTTAAGGTCGTTTCTATATCTTGATTTCTTATAGAATTAAAAAACTGTAACGTACCTACGTCTATATATAGGTATTTTTTTTTCAATGCCTATGATAACGAGGCTACGAAAAACGAAGCTAATTCCATCGAAAGGGTATTTTTTTTTGCACGATCGAGGAAAATTCCAAGGGTGAATTCACCTCTAGGGCTGGTCAATTCAACATCGAGGAATTTTTTTTACCTCTATCGAAAAAGTTTCTTATGTAAAAACGACCATTAGTCTAGTTTGTATAAAAAAAAAATGCTACGTTGGGCCATAAATTCTCGAGTTTTTTTTCCCTCCTCTGCAATACCTAAGGTTGTGCGAGTGTGGTTTAGACAACGGGTGTTTTTTTGGGCCAGCTAGCCCGTCTGTGAGTCTCCTTTCCTGCATATGCGGAGACTTGCACCTATGTGTACGCTGCTGCGTGGAAGATGATTCATAAACTTGAAATTAAATTTTTTTTCACTCGACGTTGCGCTGGCCAAGAGAGAGAGAGAAAAAAAACTTACACAGTTCGAAATAACTGACGAACGACAATAAATCTCGTATTCTTTTTGTATTTCACGTGTGCTGTCGACGAGAATCGATACCAAGGAGGTAATTAATTTATTGCCTAAAACACATACTTACGGGCGGGCAGGCGGAGAGGAAGGGGGTAGGATCCGAGTTGCAAAAATATTTATTACTCGCGAAATCCGCAGGCAGACTGGCACCTCGATCGAATATCATTTTCTCGGCAAAATGTATTCTATTGGTATTCTTGCCTGGTCGACGACGCCAACGGTGATGGTTTTTTTCTACCTCTTTGCTCCTCTGACCACATTCAATGTCGCGTCTTTGCGTCTGCATCGAAGGCCATTTCGAAATGCATCCGCGTCGAACGTGCCATGCTCTCGTTGGACCATTCTGTATGGGGATAATTTCGGACTGTGTTACGATGCAGTTCGCGAAATGGCAAAAAAAAATGGATCATTAATTTGATGCAATTAAACGGTGCAGATATTTGGCGGAATTACGAAGATCGTAAAAAGAAGCGTGCGTATGCAACGTGCCAACGAGCGGAGTAATTTTCGATGCAATTATTTTAATAGAGAGGAGCGAGTCTATGGGCCATAGGATTTGCCGCGATTGCTGGACGCGAATGCGAATAAATTAGACGGATATAAAAATTACATTTATGCGATGCATCGCGCGCATCAAATCCGTCAGCCATGTTTTTGCAGTAATTTATCAAAATGAAGAAGCGGACGTCCTTGGGATGAAATACTGTATACTTTGGCATACTGGCATATAATGATGGTAATTGCAACGTTCGATCTTGTGTGTAGCTCTGTAGACGATTCACGAGCATAGCAGACGATCACGGTACTCGACTTGGTCTGGTAAAGAGCACCGTCGACGTCGTCTTGGTCTTACGAGCATAATATCTAATGCAACATGTCAATAGGGCTTGATTGAAGTAATCGTCTACAGACGTGCAGACTCTCTCTCTCTCTCTCTGGAAGAATATCTGCAGATTATATCAATAAAAAGGATGCACTTAGGTTGTACCGTGCGTCTGACTATGATCTGTTGGTTGTATATTTATGATTATCGTGAATGTGGTTGGTGCCGGAGTCGGACTGGACTAGTTTTATACGATGTGAATTTTAATTCGAATCTGGCATCGAGGCTCGGTATTGAAATAAATGCGGCGCGGAGTCAATTTAATATTAAATTAACGCAAAAGAAACGCCATTATGGGGTAATTTATACCGTCGTACCGGAGTCAATTGGCTTTGGTTTAATTCGCATGTGTCCGTTATATCGCCCATCAAACCGTCGTCATGTTCTCTAATCGTATGCCTGGGCTTTCTATTCTACGATCATTTACACGAATTTAGTTCTTAATCATTTTCAAATTCAGTCTTCGTTAAGCCCATTTAACGTTGGGATTATCAAAGTCGCCAGTGTGTTTGGAATGGTGGCCCGAATTGTAAAGAATCAAAGGAAGAGGCGAGACGAATTTTAAAGTTGAATGTTATTCGAGTTTTATTGGGTTAAAATGGATTGTTTATTTGAAAATAATAACAGTTGTAATGATAAATGATGATGGTGAAGGTTTAAAGGTCCGGATTTTTGGATTCTTTTTCAGTTTTCAATTCAACGTACGTGAAAGAAAATTCCAAGTTCAAAATTCAATTGACCATTTGTGACCGGCTCCTTGATAAAGGCGTTAGTGGGCAAAAATTCGGTTTTTTTTTGTTTTTTTCAAGGAAATTTAACGCTCTTTTACGTGGTGCAATCAGAAAAATTCAAAAAAAATTATTTCCCGCCGAAAAACCCATTTCCGTTGAAGACTGCAAATACCAAAAAACTGAAAATTGTAAAATCTCTATATAAAATACAATATCGATAGTTTTTTTTTTTTTTTTGCAAAATTTAATGCTCGTTCATATGATGTACTCGGAAAAATTCTAAATAAATTATTTTCCGCTGAAACCCCCATTTTTTTTTAAATTGAAAAAATAAGATTTATGGTTGAAAATTTTCTAAGTCCAAAAAATCGTTTGAAATATTAAAAAATATTTCAGGTCCAGAAAATCTAAAATTGCCTGATTCTTGACAAAATGTCTAAATTTCCCAAGTCCAAAAAGCCAATGAAAATCTGAAAATTTTTCAAAGTCCAAAAAAGTTTGTGGAATTTTGTGACTCTTTTATAGGTTTGGTCATTGCAAAATCATATTCTATGTTGATATAACGATTATTCGATTTCTTCAAATTTAATCGATTGCCATTAAAAGTTAAGCAATCGAAATCAATGGCGTAAATAGAATGAAATCATGAATGGGGGGGGGGGAGGTCATTCGGAAATACGATTTGTATCTCAAAATAATGGTGAAATGTACTAAATCCTAGAGGATCATGTACTAATTCCCTGACCTTACCTACCTACAGCACTATATTAGGCACTACTTTTAAGAGAGACCGATTTTGTACCTCCCCCTCCCCTCCCCCGAAGCTTAGGAAGATTCTTATCTATATTTAGTGGAAAAAAATTCTGATTTCATGGTGTCTACAGGTAGTGAAAGTAGTGAAAAAGTAGTGATTTTGGAGTAAAAAGAGGTGAAAATGGCAATTGTTTCAATGAAAATTTGAAATTTCAGATGATTGAAAAATGTTGATTTTCGATACAGCAATTTTTTTGACATTTTCGGCAACATTTTCGAACAATGGAGGAGCATTACCCCAAAAAATAACCAGATTTATCCTATTTTCTTAATTCAATTTTTTATAATGGATTTTTGACTCCATTACTTTACTTTTCTAATTAAAATTCAAACGTTTTCAAAAGTTAAACAAAAAAATCCCTGCCATTTTTAAAAATCTGAAAACTTTTTCAAGTCCAAAACAGTCTGACAAAATATCGAAAGTTCAATTTTCTAAGTTCAAAAAAAATCTAAATTATTTGTCTAACAAAATGTCTAAAAGTCAGCATTATCTCTGAAATTTTCCAAATTCAAAAA
>FIZU01060339.1:0-10195 GCA_900064475.1 Pseudococcus longispinus
GTTGGCGGCAATTTTTAAAACTGCCTAGAGCGGCAAAATTCTTAATACGCCTCTGCCTTGGCCAAGTTTTAAATTTATCTAGACCGAATTTTCGAACCTGTTATCGATTACTTTTTTAATCGATTGGTTGTGTTGCTATTTCATTATTGGATTGATTTTTGATCCCGGCTTTTCGAATTGTTTTTTTTTTATTAAATTTTCAATTCGATTCCCTTTCGATTTTTTTACTATTGAAGGTTTTTCGTTTCTTTTTCTTTTTTAATTGGACACACTTGGTTTGATTTTTCTCGTACATTTCTAATCGATTTTCCAGATTTTTTCTCATCGATTTTCCAGATCGCATTTTGGTTGAAGTTTTATAGAATTTTTCTCGATTGTTTTTTCGAATTTATTTTTGTGTACGGTTTTATATCGATTTCTAAAATCGATTATCGAATAATTCTTTTAATTGAATATTGATTAATTTCTCAAAATTATCGATACATTTCTTGAATCTATTATCGACGGATTTCGAAAATCATTTTCGATTAATTTCCTAATTTATTAATGGTCGATTTCTTGAAAAAATCCATTTTTGACGATTTTTTTTAGATCAGTTATGGATAGATCGAATTGATTAGGTAGCGATTGATTTTTAAAAACCTATTAGGTATCAATCAATTTCTCAAATCGATTATCGAATTATTTCTCTAATCGATTATCGAGTTATTTCTCTAATCGACTATCGAATCATTATTCAAATCGATTATCGAATTATTTCTTAAATCAATTATCGACTGGTGTTTTCAAATCGATTATCGCATAATTTTTCAAATTGATTATCGACTGGTTTTCTTAAATCGAGAATCGATTAATTTTTTTCAAATAGATTATCGATTAATTTCCCAAATCAATTATCAATAAATTATTCAAATCGATTATCGAATCATTTCTCTAATCGACTATCGAATCATTATTCAAATCGATTATCGAATTATTTCTTAAATCAATTATCGACTGGTGTTTTCAAATCGATTATCGCATAATTTTTCAAATTGATTATCGACTGGTTTTCTTAAATCGAGAATCGATTAATTTTTTTCAAATAGATTATCAATTAATTTCCCAAATCAATTGTCAATAAATTTTTCAAATCGATTATCGACTGCCGTTTGAAATCGATTATCGCCTAGTTTTTCAAATTGATTATCGACTAGTTTTCTCAAATCGAGTATCGATTAATTTTTTTTCAAATTGATTATCGATCAGTTTTTAATAGATTATCGATTAATTTCTAAAATCGATTATCAATTAATTTATTCAAATTAATTAGGTTTTAATAAATTATCGATTAATTTCTAAAATTCATTATCGATTAAGTTATTGAATCGATTATAGATTAATTTCTTGAATCGATTATCGAATAATTTCTAAAATCGGTTATCGAATAATTTCTTGAACCGATTATCGATTAATTTAATTTCTAAAATCGATTATCGAGTAATTTCTTAAACCGATCATCGATTAATTCAATTTCTCAAATCGATTATCGATTAATTTCTTAAACCGATTATCGATTAATTAAATTTCTCAAATCGATTATCGATTAATTTCTCAAATCGATTATCGATTAATTTATGAAATCGATCATCGATTAATTTTTAAAATCGATCATCGATTAATTTTTAAAATCGACTATCAAATAATTTCAAAAAATTAAAATCGGTTATCAATTAATTTCTAAACTTGATTATCGATTAATTTTTCAAATTTACGGTCGATTAAGTTCTCAAATCAATTATCGAATAATTTTTTTCAACTCGATTATTGACTGGCGTTTTCAAATCGATAATCGATTTTTTCTTTAATCGATTATCGATTAATTTTTAAAATCGACTATCGACTGGTTTTCTTGAATTGATTATCGTCTGGTTTTCTCAAATCGAATATCGATTAATTTTTTCAAATCGATTTCGACCAATATTTCTGTTTGCTACTTTTTGAATGGAGTCTTCATGATTTATTTTTCTGTTATATTCTTGATTTATTTTTGAGATCAGTGTTCGATCAATCGTTACATCAGTTTTCTAGATTAATTGATGATCGATGTTTTAAATCGATTTTTGAAATTTATTTTCAAAATATCAAAGACCTATTCATTGCTTTTGTCAGGCAATTGTCGGCCGATTCTTCAAATCGATAGTTGATCGACGCGCGGGGTTCCTATAAATTTTTCTCAAAATCACAATCGATAATTTCTGAAATATCGGACCTATCATTTTCGATAAAGAATTCACAAGTGGACCTACAATAATAATACAATTCTATGTATCACAGTAAAAGGTTCTATCAGATTCCACCCTCTCCGTTCCTCTCTCCATCTTCAAAAGCTTTTCATATGATTTATGATCTTATCAATTCTGATATTTACATTTATTCCAAAATCACCGGGGCTACTTTATTTTCCGATTTTCGACATGAAACAGGAATAACTTAGGCAACTCATTTCGAAGACTTGTATATAAAATTGCCTTAGACCTTTTGGCAGGAACTGATACAATTCCTTTATGTTTCAACGAATTGTTCTAAAAAGATAAAAATTCCAACTACGATATTCGAAATTTTCGTACAATTTTCAATCCTTGCTCCTTTTAAAATTGCGAAAACGGCGCTTTTCCTGTATTTCCCATATCCTCGTATCAAATAAGGTGATTAAGATTCACTTTATTCATATTGCGAGATATTTCAAAGCGTACGTTAGTTTAGTTTGGTACCTAGCTACGTAAAAGTTATTCAACTATACGCTGGTAAAATGCATAATCATGCGAATTTCGTTGGTATTTGTATTTACAGCAGCCTTTAGGTAAACTAACGTATACGACTATTTATTATTTAACCAACGGGTATAAATATAGAAATGGTTTATCGAAAACAGGATCTTTATAATATTACAGTATGTTGGTACGTGTGTACGCCTGTATATCTCCGGAATACGGGACAAGATAATTTTATTAATGAACACTTTCCAGAAAGATACTACTAGCGGATAATGCATATAAAGATGTTATAATTTTATGCATATATGTGTGTGTACGTTTACGATACGTACATTAGGTACCATGTATGTAGTATTTTCTTTCGAAGAAGAAACAAAAAAGTAATATTATTATGACTGCGCATTAACAGGTGCGCAATTTCGCATTCAACGGTGTTTACTGTTTGGATTCACCGACTCGTAAAGCGGATACTCATAAAGCAGTTGGTCTTTATCCGTGCCATAAAATGGGTGGTAATCAGGTTTGTGAAAGATGCTGTGAAAAAGCACGAAAAATTATACAATATGTCGAAAGTAATGACGACTTTTGATATACGCAGACCCTACCACCGCTGCACTTTCGAATATATCAACAGGCGTCATTTCTGTATGTTAATTATAAGAACATTTAATTGGTAACATGCAATACATAATCAAGTCGTGTGTATTAAGTTCGAAATGACTATTTTAGATTGCGAATCTTTGGAATAACTATTGTCTCGATTCGCCAGCTAGTCCAGACGATATACACCGAACTGTTTCCATATGGCCTTGCCATAAACAGGGCGGTAATCAGGTAATACCGAATTGAGATCTATTTGCGCTAAAGTCTAATGCGAAAAAAAAAATTAACCATTTCGGTGACGGTGGTATACTAACTTTGTACAAAGAACGAAAAAAGAAATTACGCTAAAAGGGTTCCCAAATAGAAAACTTTGCTTGCCGCTATTATAGCTATACATAGGTTGAGATTTTAGTTGCTCTCATCATCGAATATTTTTATATGTACACAATCATATCATTTTTATGGTAGAATTATCGCTTATACTATTCCGGTAAATTATTGAGTAGCTTTAAAAAGCGATCCATTTTTATATTTTACGAATAGCCGAATAGGTATACGAATTGCAAGCTCATATTATTACGTAGCTTTCGGTGGATAATTTACTTAAGTTATATAAAAAGAGAATTTTGCCCAGAATCGAGGCTCTAATAGGTATAAGTATTTTTTTTAAAAAGGCTTTTATTTGACACTCCGTAATCTTCTATAAATAAATGTAAAATTTATAAATGCTTTTTGGGCTAAATATGAATATGGCCAACTTTTACTTTGCATTTTATGCTTTTGATCTTTTGATGATACGTTTGAATACAGGCGAAAAAAAATTACCAGATTTGAATTATAACGGGTGTTTGATTTAGGTGAGGGATCTCCTTCAACGCAGTAATTAGGCAATTCACTACAGGGGTTTAATTAATTTTTTTCTTTGGTAAGTTTGAAAAAATTATTTCCATAGGAGATCTCTATATGACACAGAAAGCTGTGGTTTGAGTTGGTGAAAAATAATTTTTTTACACAAGATACATTCATAAATTTTGGGTTCCTTTTCGTCACAAAATTTCGAATGTTTTGACAAAAATTATGAAAATTAGATGGCACGAAATTGATAGGTAACAGCGGAAAGTAACTCGGAAATTGAGTTTTTTGGGGTGAAAGGGGCGGAAGGGAATAGGAAGGTCGATACCACCAAAAATCATATCTAAGACTAATACTGAATCTACATGCCGAAGAACAGTGTCCTAGGTCCATTTGATTTGTCTGTAAACCAGACAAAAAATTGAAAAAAGTGATGAACGACCCCGAACTCGAGTTTTTTCCCAGTGGA
This sequence comes from Pseudococcus longispinus, assembly GCA_900064475.1. Taxonomy (NCBI): domain Eukaryota; kingdom Metazoa; phylum Arthropoda; class Insecta; order Hemiptera; family Pseudococcidae; genus Pseudococcus; species Pseudococcus longispinus. Next base: position 4,681 of record FIZU01060339.1, read on the forward strand.
CGATGGTGGAAGGGAGGAGGAAGGTCGAAACCACCAAAAATCGTATCTGGGACTCCTACTGAAAGTACATGCCGAAGGACAGGTTCCTAGGTCAATTTGGATGGCCGGTACACATGACAAAAAACTGAAAAAAGTGATGAATGACCCCAAATTCAAGTTTTTTCCCAGTGGACGATGGTGGGAGGGGATTGGAAGGTCGAAACCACCAAAAAGCATATCAGGGGCTCCTACTGAACGTACATGCTGAAAGACAGGTTCCTAGGTCAATTTTGGGTGGCCTGTACATATGACAAAAAACTGAAAAAAGTGATGAATGACCCCAAATTCAAGTTTTTTCCCAGTGGACGATGGTGGGAGGGGGCTAGAAGGTCGAAACCACCAAAAAGCATATCAGGGGCTCCTACTGAACGTACATGCTGAAAGACAGGTTCCTAGGTCAATTTTGGGTGGCCTGTACATATGACAAAAAACTGAAAAAAGTGATGAATGACCCCAAATTCAAGTTTTTGTACATATGACAAAAAACTGAAAAAAGTGATGAATGACCCCAAATTCAAGTTTTTTCCCAGTGGACGATGGTGGGAGGTGGCTGGAAGGCCGAAACCATCAAAAAGCATATCTAGGACTCCTACTGAATCTACATGCTGATGACAGCCTCCTAGGTCAATTTGGTTGGTCTGTAAACAAGACAAAAAATTGAAAAAAGTGACGAGTGACCTCAAACTCAAGTTTTTTCCCAGTGGACGATGGTGAGAGGAGGCTGGAAGGTCGGAACCACCAAAAAGCATATCGGGGACTCGTATTGAATCTACATACCGAAGGACAGGTTCCTAGGTCAGTTTTGGGTGCCCTGTACACATGACAAAAAATTGAAAAAAGTAATGAATGACCCCAAACTCGAGTTTTTTCCCAGTGGACGATGGTGGGAGGAGGCTGGAAGGTCGGAACCACCAAAAAGCATATCGGGAACTCGTATTGAATCTACATACCGAAGGACAGGTTCCTAGGTCAGTTTTGGGTGCCCTGTACACCAGACAAAAAATTGAAAAAAGTAATGAATGACCCCAAACTCGAGTTTTTTCCCAGTGGACGATGGTGGGAGGGGGCTGGAAGGTCGAAACCACCAAAAAGCATATCAGGGGCTCCTACTGAACGTACATGCTGAAAGACAGGTTCCTAGGTCAATTTTGGGTGCCCTGTACACATGACAAAAAACTGAAAAAAGTGATGAATGACCCCAAATTCAAGTTTTTCCCTAGTAGACGACGGTGGGAGGGGGGCAGGAAGGTCGAAACCACTAAAAATCATATCTAGGACTAATACTGAATCTACTTACCAGAGGACCGTGCCCAAGGTCAATTTGGTTGGTCTGTAAACCAGACAAAAAATTGAAAAAAGTGATGAATGACCCCAAATTCAATTTTTTCCTCAGTGGACAATGATGGGAGCGGGTTGGAAGGTGGAAACCACCAAAAAACGTATCTAGGATTGAAAACTGCAAAAAATGACCTCTAAATGGAGTATTTTTGGGGGTTAAAAGGAGGTGTGAGGGGGCTGGAAGGTGAAGCCCTGAAAGGCATATTCAGGGTACCCATTAAATCAGCATACCAAAGAACGACCCGTCAAGTCAATTCGGGTAACCTGTGGGCGTGTCCCAAGGTTTTTCAAGGTCAAAAAAATGACAAAATAACCGGTTTCTCCCCTCCTAATTACTGTACGATGCTGATTTTTGGTTATGTTGTACATCTTTCGATTATCTATCGATCAATTTCAGTTTCAATATTTTTTGGATACTTTGCGCTTCCCTCTACCTTTATGAAAAATTTGATATTATCGAATTTTGATTCGAAGTCATCCCCACTCCTATCATTAAATTGCGTTGCCAAAAGAACCCCAATGCTCGAATTTCGGCTCATTTATTTGGAATGGGGCTGAGTGAGGTGCTGAAAACTGTCGAGCATATTTGGAAGTTGGATGGGTTGCCTATTTCCTGAATTGAGGGCGGTATATCAATTATAAAACACCCTGTATATATTTTTATTGGGTGACTTTTACGATTGATTCAAGATGATGACTGAAACCGTAATAAAGCTGCCAAAGAATAATATCTTTTTCTTTAAAGAAATAAACGAAGATATTTTCGAATCAATTCTTCAAAAATTGAAAAAAATCGAGTATTGCGAGTTGCTTGCCTACCATCTAAATTTCAAAGGCAAAAGAGAATATTTGATGGGAGGGGGTGTCAAGAAATGAACGTTGGAAACTGATCGAAATTTATTTTTATGATTATTTTGCATAAAATCAAAGTTGAAGGGGCTTCAAATGATTTATGAGCTGATTTTTTCTTTCAATAGCAAAACACCTGTTGATAAATATTAAAAATTGAACATTTTTTTTACTACTTTGGATGTAAAAAATGCTATTATTGGTTCTACTTTTATTTTATAACTCATATCACATTCGCTGTGATATTTACGACTAAATTAAGCGATTAATTTTCGATTTCATCTGCGAGAGGGATAAAAACCCGAAATTATTTATACGTATGTTAATTAGATCGACGATGATGCATTTTCGGTTTTCGCATTAAAAACATTGCCGGATGTATCTCTATAGCTACCTACTATTCCATGTAAAAAAGTCATAAATATTTTTTCAACGGATACGTCGTCGACGTTGGTTGTAAACGCAAAAAGATGGTATAGGTATAATAATTTGAAATTTAATCCGACACATTAGCGAAAAATGTCACGCGAATAAATTCGTACTGAATTACGATATAGGTAGGTTTCGGTTCGTTGATACAATTATAATTATATTTTCACGTGACATTCGTTACGTATTTCAATTTTTTACTCAAAAATTGGCAGTTGCAACGTAGTAGTTTTTTTTACGTATATTCGAGTATATGGGATCGTTCGACGTTTGAATTTCATACCTATACGTTTTCAATTTTAATCGAAATCGTTGGTATTTTCAATAACGATATGTTGTATTTTTTTTTCTCGATGCTTTGTTAAAATGAATGAATTAAATTTTATGCCTGGTTAGCTTTTTTATTATTTGATAAGTTTGGTAAAATTTATTGCGAGATTTATCAATAATTTATTATATTATTCGAGAGAGCTTGGGTTCGGCTGGAAAGTAATTTTGGAATGGGTGTTTTTCTGAATTTAAAAAATTAATGATTCGTATTTTTGCCTGCGGCAATTGTCGAAAGTTTTTCATAATATGGCGATAAAGTTGGTAATTTTAAACGAAATTTTTAGGAATCAATAATTTTACAAATTTTTCATCCTGTAACTTTTCTACGCCGAATCGAAAATTTCAAAAGAATTCAGACTGGATGAAAAAACAGTACTGGCTCATTATTTTGTGCCCTCAATCCCTATTTAGGAGTATTTTCGCTGCATTTGAACACGAAAATTCTAACGAAAAAACTAGAATAATTTAAACTACCTTCGTGAAATGGTCAAAAATCAGTACCAAAAAACCAATGACTAAAAATGAATCACTCACTCCAACCCCCTCCTCTCCTCCCACCGAATGAAAATCCAAATTAGAATTGTAACATTATTATTAGTTGAGTCCTTCCTTCTCCCCCCCCCCCCCCCCCCCAAAAAAATGAAAAAAAAGATTTCGAAAGAATGCTGAACTGGAATCAGCAATAACAAAGAAATAAAAACTAAAACTGAAACTGCAAGAAAAATTTACGCTCGAACTTGAAATTAAAATTTGAACAAACGATAAATTTTTGATGAAAAATCATAATTTAAAGAAACCTTCGAAGTTTAGAATCGAACGTAAAACTGAAAACTGATATTAAAAAGAGCTGTTCGACTTAAAAATTAAAAATTAATATTGAAATTGAAAAAAAATTGGATGAAATGTTTTTTACAAAATTGAACATGAAAATAAATTTTTGAAACGTTTCGAATTTTGATGCATCGAAAGTCTTAAATCCTTTCGTATAATCAATATCATAATTTATTATATTGAAACATTTTTGTAAAACCTTGGGAAACCGTGTGACAGTTTGCCAGCCTCTCCCAATCGAACTATTTTGACCATTTCTTCCTCAAAAATATTTCTTTTGACGTGCGGTGTCATCGTTGTCATCAAAAATTGAGGCTCTAGATCCAGAAATTTTCAAAGAGAGAAAAAAATCAAAGTTTTGTCATTTTCGTCCTTTTTTAAATTTTTTTGAATTTTTGTGCAAAAAATAAAGTTTGTCATTTTTGTCTTTTTTCAACATTTTTGAAATTTTTTAACATTTTTGTCCTTTTCCAAAATTTTTGGCACTTTTTCAACTTTCTTGGAAAATATTTTCAAGGAGACAAAAAAAATCAAAATTTTGTCATTAAAAAAAAATTGCACTTTTTTCAACTTTTTTCCAACAAAAGAAATTAAAATTTTGTTATTTACGGCCTTTTTTTAAACATTTTTAAAAATTTTTGAAAAAAGTCAAGTTGGCCAATTTTGTTTTTTTTTCTACATTTTTTACATTTTTTACGTTTTTTCAACTTTCTTGGAAAATAAATTTGGGATAAAAAAAATCAAAATTTTGTCATTAAAAAAGAATTATTCCAATAAAGAAAATTAAAATTTTGTCATTTTCCACTTTTTTTCAAAAAATTTTTTAATTTTTTGAAAAAAATCAAGTTTGTCATTTCTGTTTTTTTTTAACATTTTTGTTCTTTTTCAACATTTTTGACAATTTTCAACATTTTTATCCTTTTTCAACATTTTTGACCTTATTTCAACTTTCTTGGAGAATATTTTCGAATTTGAGACAAATGAAATCAATAATTTGTCATTAAAAGAGAATTATATTTTTATCAACTTTTTTCCAACTAAAATTTTGTCATTTTCGCCTTTTTTTAAAACATTTTTGAAATTTTTTGAAAAAAATAAAGTTTGTCATTTTTGTTCTTTTTTAAAATTTTCCCCCTTTTTCAACATGTTTGTCCTTTTCCAACATTTTTGTGCTTTTTCAACATTTTTGGTATTTTTTCAACTTTCTTGGAAAATATGTTCAAGGAGACAATAAAAAATCAAAATTTTGTCATTCTCGCCCTTTTTTTTGAACATTTTTAAAATTTTTGAAAACAGTAAAGTTTGCCATTTTTGTATTTTTTTCAACATTTTTGACATTTTTTCAATTTTCTTGGAAAATATTTTCAAAGGGTAAAAAAAATCAAAATGTTGTCATTAAAAAAAAATCATATATTTTTCAAATTTTTTCCAACAAAAAAAAATTAAAATTTTGTCATTTCTGAAATTTTTTGAAAAAAATCAGGTTTGTCATTTTTGTCATTTTTTAAACATTTTTGGCATTTTTTCAACTTTCTTGTAAAATGTTTTCAAATTTGGGACAAAACATTAAAATTTCTTAATTTTTCAAACTTTTTTGGGAATACGAACCAGTCTTTCTAGTCCAGGAGCCACACCTGACGAAAATTGGCCGAGAGGGTTGAAATCTGGGACCGGTCTCAAAAATTAGTATACATAGCCC
>FIZU01060343.1:0-29238 GCA_900064475.1 Pseudococcus longispinus
AATTTGGACACTTTTTTAGGATTGACCCCAGCCATTAGACATATCCATGTCAAAAGGAAAATGATGTCTTAGGTTTTTCTATGTGCATCTTGAGTAAAAATCGTTGATCAACGACCAACCCTTGACGAGGCGAGTGAAAAATGACGTTTAACGTGAAAAAATGATGGTTTTTATGGGCTATAGAAGATGCCACCAACCCTGAAAATCCCCTTAAAAAAGCTAGAAAAAGCAAAATAGGTGGGTACTCCAAGTAACATTCCATAATTTTTACAAAAAATCATCAAAAGTGAAATTGGTCTATCTTTTGATCTACATACTTTACCCTGTATTCATTTCCATGATTGAAAATAAGTTTTAATTCAAATTTTTTAAACAGCATTTGCCGGCCTTAAAATTTTTAAGATAGGCAACTTATTTATCTGAAGTTTTTTTGCCACATGAAAGTGGTACCCAGTTATATCGAAATCTTGAATTTGCACCACCTCTCCCAGAATACCCTGCACAATTACATCGAGCAAGCACGCACATGCATATAATTTCTCTCAAATCGAAAACACAACTTATTTTTAAAACCTGCAACGAATCCCGGGGAACACATATCACCGAGAAAATCAAATACAACCAAGAGAGCACAAAAACAGTGATTTGTTTGCGATACAAATCAAGCACTATATCATTGCACGCCGACGACGGCGACGTATGCTATAATTTCCCAACGATACTGCGATTTCTTGACCTTTAACACATATAAACGTCTCGAACGTAAGAAATATTGCGGAAATTATTGGCACAGTTTTCTCAGCTATGGGTGGGGGGATGCATTCTGCAACTTTGCATAGGGCAAGCACACTGCACCAACTCACACAGTTTGCACAACAATTACCGCATTCTAATCTCATGTATACTTAATACTTATATGTACATGGAGCAGAATAAATTCTAGTCCATGTCTATGTACTCGTAGTTACCCAGCATACAGTAAGTATACTCTGTTAAGGTACGAGTACATATACGAAGAATAAATCATACACTGTCGGCATTTCACCTGCAATACTATACGCTGCCATGCGATGCCGGCTCGTATCACAGAGGTGAAAAATACTATAGACGAGATACTCTGGTATACGTAGCATACCGCGAACATCGCGTCATATCACGTGCGTCTAGCGCAGCAAAGCCATTAACATTAGCCGGCTGTTTATGGGGTACACGACGAGGCGAATTTCGCGCCTCACTACAACGTTTGCACAGCACACAGCAGCACGATGATGCCTTGCTATGCCGCCAGCACGCAGCCATACCAACACACCCGGCAAACGTTTCACGTTTTCGTGCCATTCCATACCCAACACACAGTATCTAGCTGCAACATCCAAGTTCCAGTTCTTGTAACAATGCGAGGTGGAAAATTCGCGCCAAATGCACGCTGCGATGGCTTGTCAGATGCCTGAGAAGGCGTGTGATTGCGATTGCGGAACCGTGTGTTCCACCGTTCAATTCGGATCGTTTAAAAGTAAACATCAATTACATTAAAACGATAGACAGCGACTCGTTCCATCTTCTAGTACCCAGGCAAAGGGCAACATTCTTATAAAACGAAAAATACTTGGCGAATATCCAACCCTACGAGGATCTCTTTTCGCCAAAACAAAAAAAAAAAGACAAAACGAAAGAAAGGAAGAAGCAAAAAAAAAGGTACATTTCGGCGTTAACTAATTGTATTGATTGCGTGTATTACACACAGGGCCAAAAACTCGGGGCACGAGAGCTGCTCCGCTCGCTCCATCCATCAGTCGTCATGGCAACTTCTCTCCGAAGGTTCGCCAGTCTCGATGCTCGTACCCGCGCCGAGGAAAATCTTGGCGGAAAATGCGGCACCCGGCACACCCAATACTACGTTTTTCTTTCAGGGGTATCATCTTTTTAACCCCACCCAAACAAGGCTACACAACCGAACATCTGATTTTCATCGCAACGCCGCGCTGAGTCGTCCGAGTTGCGAAAGGCGATGCTGTGCTAACTCCACTCTGCAGTTGTAGATTGCCCTATTTACGCGCCAACGTTGTTTTTGCACCGGCATCCGCACCACACAAAAAACCCCGTGCTTCGAACATCGTAGCAGTATAAAAAAAACTGCATCCTTATCGTATCTATCTCTGCTGTCTGTCGTGCGATACACGTATGCGATTTATTTATCGCGATGTTTATGTACTCTTACATGTTACTTAAGGTCAACTGTATTGGCCCTTCATTGTGATACGGTGTGATATTATTGTACGAATCGTTATATTAGTTTCTTCACTATTTTTTTTTTTCATCGCAATTTCGTTCAATTTTTTTGTCATTTTCACGACCACCGATTTTTCTGTTTCGAGTGCTGCAGTATTTGCGAATTAGTCATTGTGAGCCTGTGAGGTGATGCTTTTCTTAGACCAAATCACGCTATAAATTGCATAAGATCTCGATCGCGAGTTCTAATCGCATCATATTATAATCATCTACGTGTTACTCGAATCATTTCACTGTATGGTAACAGCAATTCGGTTTTTAGTGAGCTGATAATTAATCTTCTTTATCAAACTGGTTTTTAAATACCACAACTATAAATAAAATGTACGTAATCTCTTTTTTCTAAATATTATTAATAAATAACCTAATCGAATTAATAAATAATTACGTTAGTTATTAACCCACCTATACGGCGAATGCCAAACGAGCTAAACCAAAATATACACCGGTGTAGCTCGTATTCCCCAATCAAGCTCCCATGCCCGCGCAAAAAGCCGGCTTTAACGCTTATCTTTGATAAATAATAAAGTCTATCGCAGAGTGACGCTGTAATTCGAACCTTTTACCTCGTTCTGTGATGATACCGTTGCGGTAAATTATTACTCTGGTGCTTGCTCAATCTACTACACAGCATGCTCGATTCCTACGGGAAATATAAATGCTATCGGTTCGATGATATTTTTTCGCCACGCCGTCGTCGACGTCTAATTTCGTGATAAAATTCTCGTTTATTGGTGGCCCAGCCTCACCGTATACATTTTGGAAAATTTCCTAGCCTTCAATTTGAGCCATCGACGTAGAGATGCGCATACGAGTAGATAACCTCTTCTCCAATCTCCATACAATCACGTGCTCTATACTCATCGACGTCGTTATTTCTTTATCAAACCATTATTCCCATATAGTTTATACCAACAGATACATTTCACTGACCTGGAAAATTAATTAGATGTATTCTGACCGCAGCTAGGCTCTCTGTGGTCTTATACTACAAATATTACTATATCATATCGTACGTATACCTATCTTCGTACATTATAACGATGCAGATCAATTTTGTATACTTTATAGTTACCAAGCCGAAGTAGAATGTTCCGGCGTGGCGGCGGCGTGCTTTTTATTCCTCGATTGTTGTAAAGAATGTTGGCGGGTTTAAAGGCAAATGGGGATTTGGAAATTTATCGGGAAATAAGAGTCGATGCAGCGCAGATTTCATACCAAGTTGTTGACCTCTTTTTTTCCTCGTCCGTTTTCCAACCCTACCCCTTCCGCAATCCGTGTCTTGTAGCCTGGGTGAACTGCGAGTTTTTTCGCGGATTAACGACGTGAACGGTGATGGCGTGGGTGTGATAAGGAATGTAATTGTAGAACGCGGATTGCACGAGCGCAATTCTACCAGTATTGGATTTATAAATGCATGAGGGTCGAGTTGACTTTTGTACGCGGAAAGATTGTTTTTGGGCGAGTTTTTTTGGAAATGTTTTGAATGGGTTCGTCGAGACATTTTTGTAATGTATGAAAAAGTGGTCAGTATCTGTTTTAATTTAGAGGCATTCTATATTAACGTGACTCAAAAATGAACTCACCTTCTCCGATACGATATTTTCTCATACAGTAGGTAAAAGAATCACCATTATTTCACCCCTCGCCCCTCATGGAGCTGGAATGTGGGGTTTTAAAGTTTTCATACAGTAGGGATTTCTTGTCGAGGTATCCGATTTTGGAACTTTCAACCTTGTAGATCGAGATCTGCTAGACCTGGAGCAAATCTGTCTGCAATTTTCTAAGGAGCGTCAAAAATAGATGAAAATTCGTTAACAGAAAATTCTGAAAGCTGAAAGTTGAAAATTTTTCAAAAATCTCAGTTTTCAAAAGTATACAGGGTGTTCTAGTAGCAGTGTACCGCCTTCAAACCAGAGATGCAGCCACCCAAACTACATAAGTGTACGTATGTTTGCCAAACTCAGGATTTTAAGGTGCAAAGTTATACAGTAATCCGGGTAGAAGTTTCAAAACTTCGTAACTCTGCTAATAATATAGATGGACAATTTTTTTTGAAATTTTCTTGTAAAACTTTTCAAGTTCTACAAAATGATTTATATTCATGTTTTGCCTAACTCTAAAATTGAAGGAGCTTCAATGATTTGAAAATTTATAAGCTTCATGTATCCTTAAATTTCAAAGTTATGCAAAATTTTGTACGAGTCATTTTGTGTTGAGCTTTCTGAGCTCTACAAAATGAGGTAATAATTTTTAGCGTAACTCTAAAATATTGAAAAGATAAAAATCGACATTTTCTCAAAATTGAATTTTTTCTTTTCAAAAATTTTTCAAAATGGTCTCTCATGTTTTCAATTTTGGAGTTCGATGACAAACCATCAGCTCATTTTATGGAGCTAAAAAAACTCAACAAAAAATGACTTACAAAATTTTGCATAACTTAGAAATTAAAGGAGTTATGTAGTTATGAAACATACACATTTTCAAATCATCGTAGCTCCTTCAATTTTGGAGTTGGGCAAAACATGAATATAATTCATTTTGTAGACCTTGAAAAGTTCTACAAGAAAGTTTCAAAAAAAATTTGCTGATCTATTTTATCAGCGAAGTTATGACGTTTTGAAACATCTATCAAGACTATTCCATAACTTTGCTCCTTTAAATCTTGGGGTCGGCAAACGTGCACACACTTATGTAGTTTGGATGGCTGCATCTCTGGTTTGAAGGCAGTGCACTGCTACCAGAACACCCTGTACTACTTTCTTGAGTTACCGCTCAAAAATTTGAAAAAAATTCAAGCTGGTATACTTTTTATGCTACTTGCATCTAAAGATGTTTTGTCTTGGGATCTCCATACCCTGGAGGATTCAAGAGCTCCAAAATTTTGTAAAATTTCAAAATAACATTAAAGTTATATGACATACTCATATTTTTTGATCCAGCCACAATTTGTTATGGTTTCATGGGTGCCTATATTTGGGGTGGGTGACCCTGAAAACCCAACAAATCATTGTAACACAATTTTTTTTTTAATTTTTTTTTTTTACAAAATCAAGGGGGCTCAGTCTGGGAAACTGAGGTGTCGGATCAAAAAGTAAGTTGTTAGTGATCAGCACTATCGAAAAAATATAAAACGATAAGTCACATGGTCTAAATTTATGCTATCCGATGTTCTCGATTTTTTACAAAAAGTCCTCTCCAAATTCAAAAAAGTCTCACAAAATGTCTAAAAGTCAACGTTAGGTAAACAGCTGTCTGACAAAATTCTGATTTGAACTTTTCTTGAAATTTTTTCCGAATTGTGAATTCTGAAAAATTTTCCAAGTTCAAAAAAATCTGACAAAATGTCTAAAACTCAGCTTGACGGATTTTCGTAACGGAAAAGTCCAGAAAATTTTAAATAGGTTGACAAAATGTTAGAAAGTTGGTGTGATTTTTGAAATTTTCCAAGTGCAAAAAGTCTAAAGTGCTTGTCTGACAAAATGTCTAAAAATCAGAATAATCTCTGAAATTTTTCAAGGCCAAAAAGTCAATGGAAATCTGAAAATTTTTTCAAGTTCAAAAAATCTGACAAAATGTCTAAAAGTCAGTGTAATGGATTTTTGTGGCGGAATTTCCTGTCGTTTTCTATCGTAAAAGCATATCCTATGCTAAAATGTTTGGATCTAGTGAGGCGAGTTGGGCCTTTTAAGAGTGAAATTGAAAAACTGAGTCGATATTTGAGCTCAGTGCCATTGAAAACCTAACAAATTGTATGCGATACCCTGAAATTAGGGGGATCAACGTGGGAAAGTAGGAATTTGAATTGAGAAAGTAAGTTGATATCCGTGATCAGCAGCATCGAAAGTGTAGTAAAGGATAGGTATGCTATCGACCTTATTTTTTTTTGAAATTTGACAAAATTTTGGGGCTCTCGAACCTTTTAGAGTATGGACAATTGGACGTAAGTAGCATAAAAAAAGGCACTGGATTGAATTTTTCAAATTTTTAAACAACAGCTCAAAAAAGTGATATACTTACGGTTGAAAATTGAGCTTTTGGAAAAAAATTCAACTTTGAGCTTTCAAAATTTTCTATGAACGATATCTAGCGAATCTCAATTTATAAAGTCGAAATCAGAAAAATGTCAATTTTTGAAAATTTTTGAGGTTGTAGAACACAAATCGGGCTTCAGTTTGAAAAAATGGAATAAACAATCATAAATTTGGGTTCAGCGGCTTAAATCACCCATTGATACACAATTTGAGCCATAATTTCATCATCCGTAAATTCCTTAAATTTAATTTTTAACTCAAAACGTTTACAATACTTAGGTTCTTGGGCATTTTAGGCGGAAATAAAGGGTCAAACTAAAAAACTGAAGCCGGATTCTTATTCAATGAGTCAAAATGTCCAGATAAACGCCCTTTTCACGATCATTTTATTCAAATAGGTACTCAAAATTTGTCTTTTGCTTGAATTTTTTTAATTTTCAATAGTCGAAAACACAAATTCTGATTCAAATACTCAGAAAAATATTTTTCAATTTGATAATTACATACATACTTAATACTTGTATGATAATTTTCAAATCTTTAAAAATACTCATCGATATCAAGTTATTATCCAAACTTTTTACATGTTAAATAAATTGCATACTCGGTTCGCCGTAAATACGAATTCGTTTGGTAGATCAAAGCTAAGGCGAATTGTTCTGGTACATTTTTTCTTGAAGTGATCGCTCCAAAACGAACTATTCAGCGAGCTAATAAAATTATCATTCGTATTAAAATTTTTTTAGAAAAAAATAACTTTAAAATCGAATTTCTCGTACTTCATAGGACTAAATTAAAAATCAATAAGTTTTCTTTATTTTTAAAGTCAAATGGAAGTTTCGAAGTTTTATAATTGGATTAAAACTGGATTCAAACATTCAGCTTCCCCTTCCCCGCTACTCCGTATCCTTCAAAATATTTCTATATCGCCATTTCACAATGTTGGTACACGAATAAATTTCTGGTTTCAAATCATTTTCTTCAAAATTTTGTGGAAGAGAGGGTCTCATTAAAGTTCATATTTTTTAATAATTTAGGCACTTAATATTTCAAATTAGATTAGAAATTTCTCCAGATCAATTTTATTCAGACATTGAGATATTGTAGGTACCCACGTATTTAGAAATAATGAACGTTAGCACGTACTTCTCTCCATTCACTCGTTCATATTCAATGCAACAATCACTTTACCAAATTGAACGAAGTAATTTTCGTGTACTTTGTCATTGATACACGAGCAGTACATCCTAAAACGTACACCGCTGTATTCCTCCAATGAGCTAGAACGCATTTATTCCGAGTCGTTTCAGCTCGTATTATAAGTTAATATCATTTTTTTATATGCGAAATTACCTGCTGGTGATATGCCTCAGCATGGCAATTTGGTTGCTTGAAAAATGGAATATGCCACCTGCGATACAAAAAGTTTAATGTATTATTAGCATTTCAAAAAGAGTAAGAATGGGTATAAAGTGAACATTATACGGGTTATAGAGATACTCGAAATGGGTATTTACTGTTAATTTTCCAGCTACGTATTCAAACATTTTCCAAAAAGGAAATTGCAACAACTGCGAATGTTTTTGTAAATTCAAGTAGGTATTTTTTGGCGCCGAAATTCAATTCTTTAAAAATTTTTCAACCATATGGGGTTTTGTGTAAAATACTTTGGGTAAAGTAGGCTATTAAAAATAAATTCGAATTAATAAAATCCACCTAAATAGAAAATTATTTTAATAGGTCAATAAGAGGAACCTCATTTCTAAACCTCAAACCTCAAAATTGAAACGCTAAAAATATGACGAAAGAACGAATTCCTCGAGTAATTACTCCGCTCGCCTTCGAAATTACAACACGAAATTATAATCCGTCGCAGAAAAATTAACATTTATTACCCGCCAAAATAATGGATTTCGCGACCTAATAATTTTTCTAAAAAAGGAAGGAGTCACGTTGTTTATTTTCACTATGAAAAAGCACGATATTCAATTAACGAGATTAAAAAATAAAAATTCACGAATTTCTATCCCGCGCTAGAAGATAGTCAACCGTTACTAGCGATATTAAAAAATATTAAAATTATTTGTACCTTCGGACGACGCAGGTGATGAAAATTATCCGCGTGACTTATTCTATTTATTATTTGTATTTTTTTTCTCTTTTTCAAACATTTCGTTCGTTTAATTGTTTATACGAAGGGGAAATCTTAATTTGAAATTTACGATTCGAGTTTTTCGGCTGTGTTATGGAGAAATTTAATTTTTACGCTACTTTCGGTCCTTTTGAACGTTCAACTTGGAAATATTAATACTTAATGAATAATTATTACATTGAAATAGAGGGTCGTTAAAACAAAAAAAATGCTTCTTCATATTTCACTTGACGGTTGCGTAGGGTACCTATTCAATAAGCGAGTCGAGTACCTATTTATTTTTTTTCTTTATGAAACCAAGGACGAAGTGAAGATGACATAATTGAAAGAGGGGGAAGATGGGCATGGAAAATTAAAAATTTCTGAGTTTGATCAAATTAAAAAAATTTTTTGACTCGAAATGCAAATTTCTCAAAATTGAAAAATATCAAAAAAGCCACAAATACCCAATTTTCGATTGATAATTAATTTTTGTCATGGATGATGAAAGGAGGGAAGCTTTTATCACCGCACAGTGCGAACATATTACTCAAACGAAATCATATTTTTAAATTACGTATTTGGTACAAAATTCACACCTAATCGACTTTTTAGAATAACTACAAATAATAATTGGAATGTTTTCGTTCTTCACTTGAATACCTTTATTTTCAACTTTTAAATTACTTTGCTTCCACTCTCCAAAATTATTCCTTCTTATGAGAAAATAATTCCCTATTTTTCATTTTTTCCCTAACTGAATTTTGAATGGTGCCTTCGAGTTCTCTATTTCAACAAAAATTAATGAAACGAAATTAAAATTTTTTGAAATAGATATGTCTTATAGTGGGAGGGAGGGGGTCAATCTGAAAATTTTGTTCATTTTTCGTGTCCATAAACTCCGTCACAAAATTCCTTGACGATGACTTCTATGCAATTTATCAGACTTTTTTGGAATTGGAAAAATTTTCGGATTTCCATTGACTTTTTGAACTTGGAAAATTTCAGAGATAATGCAGACTTTTAGACATTTTGTCAGGCAACTAATTTAGACTTTTTGAATTGAGAAAATTTTAGAAATCAGGGTAATTTTCCGATACTTTGTAAGTCAAATTTCTTGGATTTGGAAAATTTCTGATTTTATGCTGACTTTCAGACATTTTGTCAGACTTTTTTGAACTTGGAAAATTTTTAAGAACTTAAATTAATTTTTAGACCTTGGATATTTCAACTTGACGGACTTGAAAAATTTCAAGAAAATTCAAATCAGACATTTTGTTAGACGGATTTTTACCTAAAGACGACTTTTAGACATTTTGTCAGACTTTTTTGAATTTCATAAAATTTTCAGATTTTTACTGACTTTTTGTACTTGGAATTCGATTTGGAAAATTTTTCAAAAAGATTCACTTACGAAAATTCGTTACAATGACTTTTAGATATTTTCTCTGACTTTTATGAACTAGGAAAATTTTTCAAAATTCAAATAAAAATTTCATCACACTTTTTTAATTTTTTTGAAAATTTGGGAGAAATTTGATACCACTTATTTTGCATATAGGAAGCTGAACGAATAACTTTAGAGGATGGGAACAAAACAAATCAGGAAAAAATTCCCACCTAGTATAAATCCACTCCAGCCTCCAGAAGGTCTCATCTGAACCTCAAAATAATCTTAAATGTTTTCAAAATGATTTTGCATAAATTTCAAAATATTCTTTATCTCAAAAAATTCTTAAATAAATTCTTACAAATAATTTCCCAAAAACGATTTGGAAAGTTCCTTTCAAATAATGACTAAAATCAATTTCGTCAGGGAATCTCGTGACGTCTTCACGGATTAGGTCGACGTAAGTCAGAATTTCTGAAATTTTCCAAGCCCCAAAAGTTGGTGAAAATCTTAAAATTATTCAAGCTCAAAAAAGAATGAACCCCCAGTCCCCAACCCTTCAATTCAAAAATCAACTGACCACTTTATAAAATTTTTCAATATCGAAAAAGTCAGAATTCCTGAAATTTTCAAAATCTAAAAAATCGTTTAAAATCAGAAAAATTTTTCAACTCCAGGAAGTCTAAAATAGTCTGACAAAATTTCTGAAAGTCAGCGTAATCTCTACAATTTTTCAATTCCAAAAAGTCTGAAGTGTTTGTCTGACAAAATGTCTAAAAATCAGCGTGATCTCTGAAATTTTTTGCACAAAAAGAGAATGAAAATTTGAAAAATTTTCAAGTCCAAAAAAGTCTGACAAAATGTCTAAAAATCAGCAAGTTTGAAAAAGTCTCATAAAATGTCTAAAAGTAAGCGTTAGATAAAAACTGTCAGACAATATTGAGATTTGAACTTTTCTTGAAATTTTCTAAGCCCAAAAATTCATTTGAATTCTTAAAAATTTTTCAAGTTCAAAAAAGTCCGAAAGCCAACGTGATCTTTGAAATTTTCCAAGTCCAAGAAGCCTGCCTGACATATTGTCTGAAAAATACCCTGATTTCTAAAATTTTCCAAGTTCAAAAAGTCTAAAAAGTTTGTCTGACAAAATGTCTAAAAGTCAAGTATCATCTTTCAAATTTTCCAATTCCAAAAAATCAATGGAAATCTGAAAATTTCTCCAACTGCAAAAAAGTCTGATAAAATGTTTAAAAGTCAGCAAGTTCAAAAAAATCCCACAACATTTTCTAAAAATCAGCATTATGTAAAAAGCTGTCTGACAAAATATTCTGATTTGAACTTTTCTTCAAATTTTTGTCCAGCAAAATGTCTAAAAGTCAGCATTATTTCTAAAATTTTTCCAGGCCAAAAAGCCAGTGGAAATTTGAAAATTTTTTCGAGTCCAAAAAAGTCTGACAAAATGTCCAAGAGTCAGCGTGACAGAATTTCATGGCTTTTTTGCAGGTTTATTCATCGTAAAAGCATATCCTATGCAATAAAAACTATTTCAAAAATTTTCCAAAATTGAGCCCTTTTTTTTTAGTAATTTAGGCAAAAAAGTTGATAATAAAACACGAAACCGTCAGGCCATCGTACTTGTAACATTAAAATCTACACAAAAATATTCACTCTCGTGGGTGAAAAAACTTGTTCGGAATATTTTTCAAAGATCGTTTGCCCCTTCAATCTGAAAAATATGCATCACTTCGTGCATAAATTTTTTTCTTCGTATTCCCCTGTCGTATCTTAATCGTGTGGGTACACGCGTACTCTTCAGAGTTCAGACACCCTGTTACATCATAAGGTGGGTGGTGCTTTTTCCGTTCTTTCATAAATTAATGCCAACTCACGTGTCATCAAATTACACATCGACGAATGGAAATTTACCAAATAATGGTTTCATTTTACCACAACACCTGGTATTAGATCTGACCACAAAGACCGTACAGACGCTACGGGTATACTTTTGATGAAGATTCGAAAGAGAAACTGGATATCTCTCTATCCCTGGACGAACTACGTTGTACTCGTATTTGTACATAATAAAAAAACGTTCATCGTCTGTTTATAAATATCTTGATTGGAAATCCACAAACGAGGAATTATCTTTTGACAGGTTTGATATACAAATAACTTTGTACGTAAAATAACAATATCGAATTTAAAAGCTGCTTGATAAAGAGTGGACCATTAGAGAAGACTTGTGTAGACGTACCTATGGAAAATTTCCAAAATTAATAACGTGTTTGACGACTTTGATTAGACCATCCGAGTAGGTTCTGCATTCTGCACGTATCGCGATGGAGGATTTTTAACGTGAGAATAAATTCGATCGAAGATTTTATACGGGATAAGTACGATGGATTTAGATAGTGATATGAAAATGGAGGATATGGATTGTATGTACGTACAAGTAGGTATATGCAGAGAGTACATAATATACGTAGATACACATAAGAGAGATGGTATTATTGGCTGGTGAAAATTACGTGAAAAAGAATGCCAATATGAAGTAGGTAGCATTAAAAAACTAAGCGCAGATATTGATAACATAAAGAGTCTCATATATCAAGGGCCCGAATACTTTAATAAACGCTTACAGGAAATAAAAAGAAAAACTATAACTACGTTAGAGAGAGAAAAAGAGTGGGTAGTAGGTAGATAGAGGTAGAAGTAGAGGTACGCGGTGTTTGAAAGCGATACGAACTAGTTATGAAGTGGCGATGGAAAACGAGCAGAGTAAAAAACGTCGTCGGGCGAAGGTTGACGACAGAAAGGTGATCGTCTTGCGAAATGAATTCAAATTTCACACTTCGGTATCTATTGTGCTTTGAAAATACACGAAATGGTTGACGAGATATTTTTACCGGAAAAGTAGGTAGGTAGCGTTTTGGGGAGGAATTGTTGATGAATAAGTTTTGGTACCTAGATAATTCTTTATTTTCACCCTTTTTTTTGGTACTTGAATAATTTAAAAATAATTCAGATCGTATTAATAGTATTCTAAGAGCCGAGGTACACAACCTTATAGTATTAAAATGCCCATTTTATGCACCCTCGGCCTTGGCCAATTTTTTAGAAGCAAAAACCAGCCAACATCAACTCAATGCAAAATCCTTTCCGAAATTCAAATCCCCATATACTCCTCAATTTTGAGTAACGAATCGAAAAAATCAACCCCATTTATCCAGCACATCATGTACATTATTAAATTTCTTTCTTACGGTTTCTAACAAACCTGGTTCGAAAGTTATTCACTTTTTATTGATTTCCCACTAATTTGTGAAAATGTCAGTTGGATGCTGTTTATATTGACCTTTTAAGTAATCTACATTTTGGGAACTGTTCGAGAAAATATTTTAAAGTAATTTTTTTTAGAGAATAAATACTGAAAACTTTCGGTTTTTGAAACACACTTCGACTTTCGAGATCCGTTTTAAAGGAAACATTTATGAGAATTTATTCTAAAAACTTCTTGCAATGATATTTTTAAAGAGCCTTTTCAAAAAAAAGTTTTCCAAACCGGAAACTTCTTGGAACACATTTTGAGAACTTCTAGAGATATTTGGGGGGGGGGGGAATTTGAGATAATATTTTGAAAAAATATTTGAAAAAAATTTCGGTGAAACACATTTTTAGGAACACAATTTAAACATACATTTCCAAGCACCCATTTGAAGAATTTTATGAGATATTTTCAGAAAAATATGACTCAAAGAAAATTTTGAGAAATTTTTTCCAAAATAATTTTTCAGTAAATTTTTGAAAAGCGCTTTTTATGAATTCGTTTCTAGAATATTTTGTGATAACACATCTTAAGAACATTTAATTCATTTTGACAAATTTTGAGATATTGAAAACCTTTTTATAAAAACATTTTCGAGAATTTTTTGGAATGTTTTTTTTGAGATAATCGATGAGAAAAGCTCCCCTCTGGAACTCCTGGTCCTTTCTAATTTCATACTACCCATCAAAGTATTAAACATAGGATATGCTTTTGCTCTTTTTGCTATTAAACTGAACTGTATATTCCAGTCTGACATAATGTCTGACCATCTAATCACAAGTTCGAAAAGTCAGACACGTCTCGTGAAATGTCTAAAAGTCAAATTTTGAAAAAATCTAAATTCTTCCAAATTCAAAAGTCAACTGACATTCTATAAAATTTTTCAAAAAGCCAACGAATATCTGAAAAAAGTTCCAAGCCCAAAAAAGTCTGATAAAAATTTTTTTAAGACAACCAAGTCTAAAATAGGATAATCAGCATGATCTCAGAAATTTTCCAAATACAAAAAGTGAATTGAAATTTCAATTTTTTTCAGGTCCGAAAAGCCTGACAATATGTCTAAAAGTCAGCAAGTTCAAAAAAATTTCACAAAATGTCTAAAAGTCAGCGTTAGATAAAAAAACGGCCTGACAATATTCTGATTTGAACTGTTCTTCAAATTTTTCAGTCTGTAAAATTGAAATTTTTCAAAACCAAAAATTCATTTCAATTCGTAAAAATTTTCCAAGTCCAAAAAAGTCTGACAAAATGTCTGAAAATCAGCGAGATCTCTGAAATTTTCCAAGTCCAAGAAGTCTGCTGGCAAAATGTCAGAAAGTTAGCCTGATTTCTAAAATTGTCCAAGTTCAAAATATAGTCTAAATTGTTTGCCGGACAAAATGTCTAAAAATCAGTATCATCTTTATAAATTTTCCAATTTCAAAAAGTCAATGAAAATCTAACCGCAAAAAAATCTGACAAAATATCTAAAAGTCAGCGTTAAGTAAAAAGCAGTCAAACAAAATATTCCGATTTGAGCTTTTCATCAAATTTGTTGTCTGGCAAAATGTCTAAAAGTCGACATTATCTCTAAAATTTTTCTAGTCCAAAAAGTCAGAGGAAATCTGAAAATTTTTCCAAGCCCAAAAAAGTCTGACAAAATGTCTAAAAGTCAGCCAGACGGAATTTTCTGACCTTTTTTGCAGGTTTGGTCATAGAAAAAACATATCCTATGCTAATAAAATTTGAGTGTGAAGCTATAATTTTCTGAAAAGATTAAATCATATCGTATTTCATTGTAAACTTTTAATGCATTGACTGTCTGAGAAAATATGAAAAGTTCTCCAGAGGAAAAGAGTGAAAAAAATGTCATTAAATAGCCCAAAAAGTCATGAAATAACTTCATTTCACACCTCTCTCTTTTTCTTCCCATATTACCTGTGTTCTTCGACAAGATTTCTCCAGTTTTCAAAGTTCTATACTCTTTTATGACCCAAAATTGTAGACTTTGTTTTTCAAGGATCGTTTACTCCTTCAATTTATAAATTAGGCAACTTGGAGAGAAAAAAGAGAAGATTGAGGTCGAACGATGATTAAATATCAGTCAATTCAGTATTAGACTATTAATTTTTTGAAATTTTGCGAATGAATAAGTGTAGGTACCTACTTACTTCGAGTCTCACACACACACAAAAAAAACATGAAATTTCTAATTTATTCAAATTGTGTCTGGTGAAAAAAGGAAGGATCTTAGCTTTTTTAAATTTAGATATAAGTTTTATAGTTTCTACGTTTTTAAATTCATGTTCAAATCGCTGTTTCTATTTTTCGACTAAAAAACCGAAAAGAGAATTTCAAAAATAAATTTAAAAAACACCAAATTCGTTTTCCTTTTCAATTATACCACTCGCGAGTTCCATTTTAATTAGTTTTATTCCGGTAAAAATAAATAAAAATAGATAAAAAAAAAAGAAGCAATCGTGAATTACAGCTTTTATCGTCGAACTGATAAAAAACATCACCTCGTGAGACTTTTCGGAGCCAAATAGTCTACCGTTAATAGAGATCTTGATGAACGATTCGAGAAAAGAAAAAGAAAAAATACGTCTACACCATTCGAGGTATTATTTTAAGTGCGAATATGGTTGCCAAAAATGGGCTTATCGCTAATAAATAATGAAGTCTCGTGGTCTGATTATCGCAACTATACTTTAATTCGATAAACTCGTTATCTTTTTATTCTTACTTCTTGTGATAATATTAAATTACACCAGATTACAGCTTGCCTTCTTGTACTTTTTTTCAACTTGGCAATAATATTTCATTTATATGCATTTTTATTCTTTATTGGAAAATTGATCATATTGTGTTGAGATTGCGATAAGACAAAGTAGAAAAGTACATACCTATTTTTATAATTTATGTGAGTCCTCTGGTCGCAATCTTATTGGGTAAAATGTTCCCCTTTTTTTTTGGTAAATTCTCTCGTATAATTTATACGTGCTATCTATAGCTTTACATACATTTACGTATGTTTTATTCTTCGCGAAATTTTCATACAACGAAAATAGGTACTTTGTATAATTTTCGTTATTACTATCTCGTTCATTTCAGTGGGTCATTTACGCGAATGCGAATCCCAAGGCACTCTATGTTCGTATAACGATAAAATGAAACAATTAGTTGTTAAATTTGAAAACCAGACTGACTCGAATGCACTCGAATCGTATATGGTATATTTATCGTACGTATTCATTTCATATACGCGTGGGTGTGCCTAGTTGTATATTTTTTTCTCTCTAAAACGTACTGGTACGAATCCAAGCTTAATGAACTATACTGGTCAACGAAATCCAGCGAATAATTCGAAGAGCCGTGTTTTTCTTTGTATGAATGCTTTTAGCTTCGGTCATTTAACCATTCGGTCATGTATGGAGTGTATTATCCGCTGTCGTATCAAATCGCAGTACGTAGATGGCTCGTCAACTAGAATAATTTTCCAACGCGAATACATATTTTGACGGCGTGAATTAATTAGCTTCGACGTTCGATAATTATAATAATCGTATCTCGATAACATTTTTTTTTCATTACCTACGTTCGTCGAAATGTTGTGTTTTCGAGTGGTAGGTACTTCACCGCAGCGTTATCCCTTTTCGAGAATTTCTTCAAACTTACACCATGTTGACTGCATAAGAATTTATCTGTAGATGCGACACGATCTTTTGGAATTACGAGAACCAAAGCGTTATTTTCTTTCACTTCCCAAAGGTCCACAAAACCAACAAATAATCTTTTTAAACGCTCTCGTAAAGGTTTTCAATTTTAACGTAAAAACGAGGTGCCGAGCATTCGCTTTGAATTTACACAAACAACACGAACGTGAATTTTTATTAGATGTTTTCGTATACTATATATACGTAGGTATTCAGACTTTATGCTAATGCCCCTCGCAAGTTTTGCATTTAAATGGTTACTTCGCCCGGCAAATCGTATAAGATTTCTTCCCTCAAACGTTTAAACAATACGAATAAACTGACCGCAACTTCAAGACGTAATTCTTTGATCTTTCGTGGGTTCGGATGTAAGATGAATATTTAAATTTCTATCCTCGTCAATTTTACCGCAACGAGTTACAGTTCAGCTGGATGAAGAATAAATCATTTTATAGTGGTGTAATTTTAAAATTATTACCATCATAATGGCAATTTTTTCAAGTGATCAATTTTTGTAGATACATAGAGTGGTCCATTTTAGAAGGTTTTGATGGTTTTGAAAATGAAAGAAAAAACACTGACTGCAAAAATCTCAAAAGTTAAGTTTCTTAGAAAAAAACTAATAGCTCACAGAAGAAATAGAATTTCAAACTTCACAATTTCCATCCCTTGCGTTTTTTCATAGCACTTTTGGTTGGGCCAGAAAATCCATGTTTATGCAAAATTTACCAAGTCGATAATTTCAAAAATTAAACAACTTTGACTGCAAAAATCTCGAAAACTAAGCTTCCTAGAGAAAAACTAATTCCCCCTAATACCCCCCAAAGAGAAAGAGAATTTCAAGTTCTGCAATTTTTACCCCCTGCATTTTTTTCGTAGCACCCTTAGTTTGGCTAGAAAATCCATGTTTATGAGAAATTTACAAAGTCGAGAGTTTTGAAAATGAAACAAAAAATACGCTTTTTATTTAAAACACACTTGATTTATGGCCGAACTAAAGATGCTACAAAAAAAATGCATGAGATAAAAATTTCAGAGCTTGAAATTCTCTGTCTTCGTTGAGCTATTAGTTTTTTTCTTGGGGGCTTAGTTTTCCAGATTTTTGCAGTCAAAGTTGTTTCATTTTTGAAATTATCGACTTGGTAAATTTTTCACAAAAAACATGGATTTTCTGGCCAAACTAAGGGTACCACCAAAAAAATGCAAGGAGTAAAAATTGCTGAACTTGAAATCCGCTTTATTTCATGTGCTATTAGTTTTTTTCCAAGGTGCTTAGTTTTCGAGATTTTTGCACTCAAAATGTTTTCTTTTCATTTTCAAAACCATCAATCTTTTAAATGGACCACCTCGTATTTTCTTTAGTAAAATAATACAAACGGTAGAAGAAATGAAAAAGATGAATTTTTATTCATCTTCGATTTCACGTTCAAAATTTTTGCAAAGAAATGATAAAATTCGAAAATTAAGGTAATTAAAGCTTTTATAAAAGAAATAATCCGATTGAAAAAAATAAATAAAGTACTGTGCACGTTCAATAACTTAAACAACTCACGGTTATCAATGCTAGAAACACCCCAGACTGTGATGAAAATAATCTAAAAGGAAGAAATGAAATTCCATGAGAGGGGACAGGGAGACGCATAAACTCTTTTTGTAGGATTAACTTTATTCATTAGTTGCTGGCATATTCCTAATGCAAAATTACCAACGTAGTCTCAAAATGCGTTTTTGTATTTCATTGAGTGGTTCTCAAAGTGAACCCTTTACAAATAAGTTTCGTTTGTCGCGATGTTGGTACAGGAAGAGTAAAAAACAATTAAAAGCTCGGTCCTTGGGGGCTGTCCAGAGGGTTTCAACCCCTGGATCCCTCTGTTTGGTTCTGTCTCTATACTACACATGAAAGTATAAAACATACAATATGTTTATACTTTTTATGTAAAGTCTGATAAAATGTCTGAGAGTTAGTCAGATTTCAGATTTTTTTCAAATCTAAAAAGTCCCTTGAAATCTGAAAATTTTTCGGAGTCCAAAAAAGTTTGACAAAATATCTAAAAGTCATCGTCGCAGAATTTCGTGACGTTGGAAATCAAAAAAAATTGTGGAGTGACATCAAAAAACAATGGAAAAAATTTTGGGTCCTTGATTTGAACATTCATCTCTCGGATGAGATTCAAAATTTTGATTTTTTTTCAAAAGTTTTTTTTTGTTACTTGTCGATAATTAGTCGTAAAAATTATATCCATTTGAGAATGAAAAAAACAGACATTTTCGCCATCTTTTCAAAGGTCTTAATTGCGTCACTTTTCAATATGACCTAGATTGTCATATTTTAAGATTTTCAGCTAAAAATTCGAAAGAAGTAACTTTGGAGGGGGAGTTCAAGCCACAATAAAATTTTTTTGAAATGTATGTTTTAGCTTTATACCTTTTCCACAAAGGGAGGGGTTAATCAGATTAGGGTTTAGGGCAAAAATATCGCGACGGTGCCACTGAGAAAATTCATTTGTTAGATAGATTGCTACATATGCGATGACTTTTCATTTTAAAACAAAAAAAAAATTCGAAAAAATTCTCCAATCAGTTTTTATCTTTAATCATTATTCCGAAGAAAATTTCGTATCCAGGTTATTGAATGCATTAAAAATATAAAAAAAATTAAATTGATGTCACGAAAATTTGCATAGAAACGAATTAATCTCTCAATATAATACTCGCTTATTTTTCAATTAAAGACAATTAATTATTAAATTTTTCATAAATCGAAGAACCATTCTTTCCTTTACCATTCAGTCTCTTCTTGCTTTAATTCACTTTAAGATACTGGCACGACTCGACGCGACGATAAAAGCAATCGAATGCGATCTCATTGGTTGCATATTCTTACACCGTTCGAAGCATATTTACGGCGAACCAATTATGCAAATTTATTAACACTACGGTTTCTTTTCCGGGTGACATTACGTTATCTTTGTACGTATGTATTTTTTCACCGCACACGAAGCGAAAATAAATGAGTGAATGGGCAGGACGGAGGGATGAGGGGGCATTTTTCAATTTTCATAAAACGCCAATAATAACGAAAAGCTAAAGACTGGTACGAATTGTGGTCTGTAGAAATTGACAAGCTTCGTTTACTCTACTAAACCGTAATGGCTAATACATTTAAAAAGTACTTTGAAAAATTTATCGTTCATACTTCCTAATTGTAATAGTATTAAATTTTTTCACCGGTGAGAGCTATAAAATACTCCGAGTATTATGTAACTTTTATACGTACGTAATACAGCAGCTCGAAATTTATGAACATTATCGAGTTAAATCTTGCGAAAAATATTTCAAAATGTGAAATGGAAAAAAAATTCGCAGCATTAATTTCAGTTATTTATCAATAAGACGTTTGCTGCGAGCTGCTTCAAAATCGAGGGCGCGTTCCGTTCACTTTTACGAGCTTCTGGATCGTAAAAATTGATGTTGTCTTAAAACTCGTCGTTAATTTTGCTGCCACTGCGCCGCTTTCCACTGATTAATTATACGTTATTAAGTCGCGTATACTCGTATACTTTTCGTATGTATACGTATAGCTAGGTATATAGACATGATACCAAATAGGGTGGATTGTTTTTCGACTTTTTTCCAATGATGAATGGAAGGGTAGAGTGAAAGTTGTATCTATATACCTCAAAACAACTAGGTAAAAATTTAACTCATATAATTCCCCAATTGCCTCTAAAATCTGACAATAAGTAAGTGAGGGAAAGTATCAAATTAGACTTCTGAACCAAATGTAGTAAGTTTTGTACTTCATTTTTTCAAAAATTCTTGAAAATTTACCAAAAAAAACTTGAAACAATCATTTCCTTTACCATTATCTACCGTATTTTTTAGCAGTATATTTGAGAAAATTTTAATCGAAATGACCTTAATACAGATATTTTTACCACCAAAAAATCATAATGGATAGTTTTCCATCAATACTTACATTTTTGAAAACAATGCTAATACATTTTCCTTAATTTTTGAAAAATGTCCAGAATGGGCGAGAATTTTTTGGATAAAAATATTCATTATTAAAAATTTCCTCAAAAATAATTTTTTTGGGTTTTTTGCAGAAAATTGAAAAAAAAACAAATTTTAGGTGATTTTTGAAAATGAAAAAATCAGCTACTAATTTAAAATTACTTTTTAGATTAAGAAAAAAAAAATCAGAAGTCACGCTGAATTTTGGACAACTTCCCCGATGATGAATTCAGACATTAGACTTTACTTGACTTTTTGGATTTGGATTTTTTTTTGAGTTTTCAAACAATTTCTTGGACTTGAAAAAAAGTTAGTAGTCACTTTGTCTTTTAGACATTTTGCCAGACAGAAATTATTTTATGAGGGTTCAAACAACTTTTTAGACTTGGAAAAAAATTCAAAAATCACACTGATTCTTAGAAATTTTGTCGGACAAAAATTGTACTGGATCAATCATTTTTTGATGTTGCAGAATTTCAAAGAATTTAACGACTGTTCGAACTTGAAAAAATTAAAAAAACAATGACTTTTGCCTGAGTTTTTAGACGTACTTTTACCTGACTTTTTTGGAATTTTTGTATTTGACAAATTTCGGTCTCTTAATTGTCAATTTTTTCTTTTTGGAACAAACAGAATCAACCTGGGGTCCAGGGGGCGTAGCCATCCTGGCGAGGCTCGAAGAGTCGAGTTCTTTTTTATCTCCTTCAAAATAATCGTTGAGAATTTCATAGGAAAATCATTAAAAATATGATGAAAATGACCAAAAAAATCATGAAAGTCGTTGATAACGTTGTTGAAATTGTCAAAATTTTCATAAAAATCAGTAAAACTTTTAGAGAGACTGTCAAAAAATTATTAAAATTGTCGAAAACGTCGTTAAAATAGTTGAGATTTCTATAAAAATCACTTAAAATATTATAAAAATGGTCAAAAGACTATGAAAATGGCCAAAAATTCCTTCAAAGCAAATTTTCACAAAAATCAGAAAAAAACTTCGTAAAAAAGGTCTAAAAAATCAGAAAAACTATCGAAAATGTTGTAAAAATTCCGAAAATATTCCAAAAAATTGAAAGGTGGTTGAAATGCCTTTAGAAACCTTTCAATATTCACAAATTTTCATAAACATCGGTAAAAAATGACGAAAAAGTGGTAAAGAATTGTGAAAATTTCGGAAATTGTTGTGAAAATTCCAGAAATTTTTACGAGATTGGCGACAGATTTAATGATGTTTTGGATACCTAAGTATTTTTACAATATTTCCATTGATTTTTGAGAAAATTTCGACAATTACGAAAAAGTTTTCAACAACTTACCCCTACTTTCTCAGTCATTTTTTTCTTTTTAAAAATGATTTTTAGAATCGCTCATGTTTTTATATATTTTTTATAATAAAATTATTTTTAGCTGATTTTCGAAAATCGAAAAATCAGCAATTAAAATGGACCTGACAGTATGTCTAAAGTTTTGTCCAGACGATAAGATTCGTAATAACTAATAATTGATCAAATAAAATAAAATTTTTATGAAATATCAAGTACTAGTGGAAATAGAATCTTATTGAATTTGAGAAAAATTGGCGAACTGGTCCTCGAGTTATTTGCTATTAAAATTTTCAAATACCTTTAACGCCTTCAATATTGCAGTTACGTGAAAATTGTACATGACCTTTTTCATAGCACTTAAAAGGACGCATAAAAAAGGTCATACACATTTTTCAATTTTGTGAACCGGTTCTCAAGATATTTGCGATGATACAGTTAGTTTTTTTTTCAAAATTTGAATTTCGCTTGAAAAACTCATTTGAAGTGAAATTTTTTGATTGTTGAAGACTAATTATGAAATTTACAGAGAGAAAATCAGTTTTTCTAACGCATTTGTTACGTTAGAGTTTTTTTTTCACTGTATTGTGTCTAGGTAGCTTGATCAAAAAACTATTTTAAAACCCTATTTGTAAATGGGGTAGGTGTAGGTATATATTTAATGTAAATTATTTAGATAAATTTTCAAAAATTTATATAAATTATCTATGCATTTAATTGGGTTTTTAAGTACCAATTTCTA
The DNA here is from genome assembly GCA_900064475.1 of Pseudococcus longispinus. Classification (NCBI taxonomy): domain Eukaryota; kingdom Metazoa; phylum Arthropoda; class Insecta; order Hemiptera; family Pseudococcidae; genus Pseudococcus; species Pseudococcus longispinus. Next base: position 22,940 of record FIZU01060343.1, read on the forward strand.
TTTACCAAATATTTAAATGAGTTGAGATACCTATTTGTCCCATCTCTGGTCACTAAGAGATAAAATTTATACCAGAATGTATCGAGGTGTACACATAACTTTATGCCACCCCAGCCACTCACCTTGTGAAAAAAGTTGCAAAACGATCCATCCCAGAATATACATATAAACACACGTGAGAGCGAGAAAAACAGCACGAGCTTTTCCAATTGTAATCATTTTTACCAACGTAGGCATCCGTGGAGCTCGCAATATCGAATATTCCAGTTCGTTAAATAGATATACACGTCGAATGTACGTACATACAGAACAGAGCAAACTTCTCTTTAAACAAGTTTTTTCGCCTATTTCGCTGAACGTATGACGTTTCCGATGATTCTCAACTCCGGCGCGGCGCGGCGTATAAAGATCCAACGACTTTATCGTACCAACGAGCCTCGTACACAGAGCAGACCAGCGCAAAAATACGAATAAAATGTATCAAAATTTTCGGTTAAACGTTGGTCGGACGTACGATACATGTGCCCTACCCTTATCTATAATACATACCAGCCATGAAAATACTTCATTAAAAATTTTTCTGCTTCGTCAAATTTAATAGAAAATTTACTCCGTGATTGACTCGAGAGAAGAAGAAATTCGTATATAGAGTGAAAATGGCGGCGGGGCGAAATTTCATTTCGAATCATTTTTCTTCATTTATGTTCCATCGGAGACTATGCCTTTACTATGCCTCTGCGCTTTCTCCTTTATTTCTTCGCACGTGGTATACACGTTTTGATTTAGTACCCCGTAAAAACGTGTCCGGGGAGATGAGATAATTTCTTATAATTTTCTTCTACTTTTTTTCGGGCTTTCCTTCTTCCATCTTCGTCTTCGTTTCGGTATCTCGCACGTGTCAAGAATCAGCTCGAACACGCGCCAACGTCTCGTAATTAAAAATACTAAAATTAATCATTTCAAAAATACTTAACGTTATTCTAAAGTTTTCCACTTCCGGGAGTTGCTTTTTATTAATAGAGCCACCGTCGCCTCGGCAGCCTATCGTACCTCTACCCCGCTGCCTCCCATTTCCCAACCCCTCTTGCCCACCATTATATACTACATACTATGTATAGTCGGCGAGTTTTATGTATAGAGAAAATATGTTTGAAAATAACTAAAAGTTATCGAACTGCCGAAGTATACGCACGCCGCGCCATCTCCGCCGCTTAAAAACATTATCGGTTAATAATGGTCAAAAAAGTGGCGAAATCTAGCGTGAAGGTGTTAAATTACAGATGGCAGTTGTCGATTTTTGCGGCACGGCAGGCAGCTTCCCATCTCCTGCGTTTTCTCGGGGGTTAAAAAGCTGCGCGCGTGATCCTACGTTACCGTTTATCATAAACGGGCGTAGTTCATCTTGTGTATACCATCGCGATAAATTCATATTACAGTTTCATCTCGTTAAATAATCTTCGATATTAATTTCGACGACGCATTTAAAACGCCAAACCGTACGTACCGATCGGTTTCGCTGCGCAAATTGTGTTATTCGGTTCTCTCCCGAACTATCATCGCAATTCTAAAAAGAAAATAAAAATGGGTGCCAAATCTTCATCTATACAGAGAAGACATAGCGATTACGGCCAACGAAACGCCAGCACCAGAAGCCAGGTAAACAAATTTACCCATTACCTCGCCTACAATTTTTTGCACCTTTTTTTTCAATCCCCTCGGATACGTCGTGGACTCAAATTTTACTCAATTTTTACCCATTCCTTCGTATCTACTCGCGAATCGCTTCAGATGTCCAATATTACCCCCGTAGCTACGCAGGTGTTCGCATATGCTCTGCAAAAACCACCTAGCTATTTCTCGTGTATAAATATTTCATGAAGATGAGATAGCTTTCGCAGGGGGTTCTTTTTCTGTTTTTTTTTTTCATATTCTTCATCGTCACACCAAAACCGATGATTATTTTAGTAATTCGGTAATAATCTCCCGATCAGCATCCTTCTGCCGAACTCAACATTTGCCAAAAATTCAGTAAATTTGCTAACCAGTGTTCGTTGTGTGTCGCAGTGTCGTTATCGGTTTCGTATTCGTCGCGAGTGCTTTTTTTCTACGTGTTTTTATTTCAATTCTCGTGCGAAAAAAATTTTAGAATCGATTTTTCCACGTTTTTCGTCTCGGTTTTGGAGAAATGTGCTTGCAGGATGTTCTCGTCTAGTTTTAGTATTCGTGGCGAATTTTAGAGCAAAATTTGCGCAATTGTAAGAAACCAATGTTCATATTTTACCATAAATCTCAAATAATCGAGTAAGCATACCTCGAGGTAGCTTTCCTGATACCTCGAGGTATCTCAGATCGATAAAAATTCACAAATTCGTTCCTCAAACCAATCCTTCTTTTTGAAAACTTGTTTAGAAAAAGTGGACATCCACGTACAACAAATTTAATCAAATTTTTACTCTAAATAAATTCGAACCTGGAACCAGAACCGAAAATAACCTCCCAAAACGAGTAAAAATTACCGGATAAAAAACACCAGCAACATGAAAATTCCACATTTTGTAATCTTATCCTCGTGTAACGAGAAAAACGGTCTGGAACGAGAACATTTCCTATACTGTTTTGGTCGGCGAATAAAAATCAATATAATCAACCGCAGCATCCTTATCGTTTATACGTGTTTTCATAGGCTCGAATCTCCCTTATTGCTCGAAAATGAAAGTTTTTTCGCTACGAGATTCATTTCGATTCTTCGACTCGATACGAAATTTTTTCCAATTGAAGTATTTGTTTACCAAAAAATCAAAACAGTGGATATCGACCCGAAGCCAAACACTATTCGTGAAAAATTGATAAAATAAATACGCAGGTAGGTAAAAAAAGACGATATTTCGTCGATGTAAAATTTCGACGATACGATCACGTCGACGAAAATCGCAAATCCGGCGAAAAAAATTGCCACCTTGTATCGATACTTTATTGCGCATGCGCTCGAGCCTACACGAAACGCGAGCTCGGCAAGAAAATTCAAATTTCTAGTCCTTATTGGGTAAAATTAAGTAAATTTTCAATTCGATGGAAAATACGGCGACTATTCCGGTGTTTTTTTTTTATAGAATCCCCTCTGCCCCTCTCCGGGCGTATTTAACCGCCGGTGGGTAAAGCTCTCTGAAGGAGGGAGCGGTATCTCTACGTTGAAGGTGAAGGATGCAATCTGTAGTTACCTTTCAATTTAGGTTTATCGTTTTAAACCACTCGAGCGAACCCGGTGTGATCTATAATTTCGAAAAGAACGTTGGTACGCTTTGTAATTGGTATATTTTCCACTTGAAAATGAATTTAGATGAAGCAATTGAAATTCTTGCTCTAGAGCCGCTGATGCCTTCCTTCAATTCTCGTGAATATTCAATGCCGGGGATATTTTTACATTCAGCTTTCATTAACCGTCTTTTTTTCCTTTACAAATAAATTTTTATGCTCGCAACTGTTGATTTTTTAAATTTCCATTTTACCGGCAACAGAAACGAGAGCAGAGGGAAACTCGGTTTGCTTTCGTTTAACGTAGATACTAGCACACTTAACCATACCGAGGTCTATTTAGTATACCTAACGAACGAAGGCACAAAAAATAATAACGAGATATGCTCGGCAAATTCTAAACAATTGAAAATGTTTTCTATTCATCGGTGCCAATGCCAATGCTGCTAAGTGAAAAATTACCGATATTCGTTCGGTGACCTTATTTTAGGGAACCGGAGACGAAATCGATTCACGGTGAAAACGACATCGCGGTTTTCCCAAAAACCACCTTTGTGTCAGCGGTTTACGAATAAATTTCTCTAGCTGTCTTATCACAACAAACCATTCGTTTAAAAATTAAACAAACGTTTAATATCGAACGCAATTATTTGTGTAATTATTTCACACTCCGATGAAGTCGGCAATTTTAATTAAGTTTTGGTTCGGTTGGCGCAGATTTCATACGAACGCGTACCACGAAAGGGTGGTTGGAGTTTTTTTTCTACCCCTCGTTTCGGATACCGCACCGTTTTCCATCCCGGTTCGCTATCGAAAGCGAAATTTTACCATCGAATGTGTACCAAGAAGGCGAAAAATATCGAATTAGAAAATTTATCGACGATTCGTTTCCCGTCTATTTATCTCCTAAGAGTGGAGAATCAAAGCCCGAGTTGTTTAAATCACAATATACTGAGTGATTCGAAAATCATACTACTCCTTTGAGTTAGCATATAGGCAACTTATAAGGTATATTTTTACCATTATTGAAGAAGCCTGCACCGGCAAAGAAATCGGGTTTATTTATACAGAAGACAGCGGACCGACGAAAGTATCAACGTGCATTAGTTTTCGTTCACCTTCAATAAGTCGACTACTTACGCCTCTCTTTTAACGCCACCAAACCGTTTTTAAATCACTTTCACAACGATTCGAGTGAAATTAGGATCCTTCGGTGATGTATGTAGGCAATCTAAATGACATCTTGTGACATATATTGCAGATTGATGAAGCTAAAAGCCCATAGTACGATGAAAGTTGCCTTGCTGGTGAAAGAAAAATACCGGCTAGTTAGTTTAATCCTTTCGATGATGTTGGTGGCAAGCATCATGACGTGGTGTAAAATGAATTGCCTTTATGGGTCTTTGAAGGAGCTGAATCGTTTTCGAATCGCTCTGTATATGTGTATCTATCTAATCAATCTAAATTTATTGTAAAATCGACGAAATTTTGTGTAGCTAGGGAGCTGCTTGCGATTAACTCAAAATTCAGTGCTGCTTTGAATCGTAATAATATTGAGAAATTTTGGATAGGAAATCTTTGGGAAGGGAGATTCATTGAAAAGAAAAAGATGACCTGAATTTTTATTGAAGACATCAACTACTTTTTGTTAAAATACTTGCCACAATTTAAAATACATGCAAATGCCAGGTTATTTTGAGATACGAGTATTTATGAGAAAATATTAGGTTTTTGATCTCAACATGGATAATTTTGCTTTAGACTACGGGTAATTCCAAATAGAAAAAGACCAAAAGAATACCCAAGTTCAACACCAAAATTTAAGACGATCTGACATTATTGCATTTTGGCAGAACCTCCAGAATTTGTAAAAATTATACAACTTTACCTATTGTTGAATTCACATCGTATAGGTAACTTTTCAGTATCTGATATAATAATATTTTATCATTGACTACTAGTTTGTGTCAATGGATCAACCTTATTCTAATCGATTTTGAATTGAAAGGTCAGATTTTATGTTTTATGTCAAATGTTGTGATTTGATAATTTTTTTAGCATAGGATATGCTTTTGCGATGACCAAACGTTCGAAAAACGTTACAAAATTCCGTCATGATGACTTTTGGACATTTTGTCAGACTTTTTTGGATTTGGAAAAATTTTCTGAATTTCACTGACTTTTTGGACTTGGAAAATTACAGAGATGATACTGATTTTTAGACATTTTGTTAGACAAGCAATTTAGATTTTTTGAGCTGGAGGAAATTTTAGAAATCAGGATAATTTTCCGACATTTTGTCAGGCAGACATCTTGGACTCGGAAAATTTTTAAAAATTCAAATGAATTTTTGGAATTGGAAAATTTCAACTTTATGGACTTGAAAATTTTCAAGAAAAGTTCAAATCAGAATATTGTCAAACCTCAGACTTTTAAGACTTGAAAAATGTTTCAAATTTCTATGCACTTTTTGGGCTTGAAAAATTTTTAGAGATCACGCTGACTTTCAGACATTTTGTGAGGCCATTTTTGACTTTCTGGGCTTAAAAAATTTTTCAGTTTTCAAACAATTTTTTGTACCTACTTTGAAAATTTTAGAAATGTTGACTTTTTTGATTTTGAAAAATTTTATAGAATGGTCAGTTGACTTTTGAACTTGAAAAAATTTAAGATTATTTTAAAATTTGACTTTTGGACATTTTATGAGACATGGCAACACTGTGTCCGACTCTTTGAACTTGCTGTTATACAAAGTCAGACATTCCTGTATACAAAAGAATTATTAATCACTATTAATCACTATTAGTAATTATTAATTGAATAATAGTGACTAATAGTTACTACAGTAAAACTTCGGTAATACGCGATTCAAGGGACCGAACCATCTTCGCGTATTATGCGGGTTCGCGTATTATCCAAAAATGAAAAAAAAGTAAAGGGGAAAAAGTTAATACATAATTTAATACATAATCCGAGTTTAAAAAAAGTAATATGAGTAAAATTACTCGAAATATGCATTTTAACGACAGTTTAGCAGTTTTCATGAT
>FIZU01060351.1:0-11589 GCA_900064475.1 Pseudococcus longispinus
TGGTTGATGGTGTATTTTGGTGTCATTAATGATATATTTCGAGAAAAAAAAATTTTCGACCAGAAATGACCCATTCAAAGGGGGAAAATGGACGAAAAAATTGGTTTTTTGCATTTTTGATGATGACGTACCACGATATCAAGTTTTACTAAAATATGAGATTGTACATCTAGACTAAGTACATAATATACATTTTTTCAGAATGGCATCTCTGAAAGTGGTTACCAAAATGGCCCTTGGAAAACTTAAAATGTTCATTTGACCTTGAAAAAATGCTCGAAATTTTTTTCAAAAAATTCCAAAAATCACCCTGGATACTATTTACCATCTTTGCAATTTTGAAAAAATTCATTTACGTTTTTTCATAAAAATTATCGTGACATAATTTATATGAATATCAATTTTTGTTGAGGTAGGCATGTGTTTACTTTGAGTTTTGAGTTCTTTTTTTTTGGTTTGAAAATTAATCAAAGATGTTTGTGGTTTTTTCTAATTTTCGCGCTTTTTTGGTCTCAAAACAATTTATAAAAAAATTTAAAAAATTGAGAAAGTACTTATAGGAATTGACCAGTATACGTTCATTTATTCTAATTTGTCATTTTTTTTAGATTATTTTACTTTTTTCATTCATTTTTGATAAGAAAATAAAAATTAATTTTCCTGTTTTTCAAATTTTCTGGAATTTTTTCAATAATTTTTTGAGTTTCTTGTCAAAAATAAAAGAAAAAAGTGATGAACTCCCTTAGAAATAATCAACAAACGTATCTACTAGTCAAATTATTGTACGTATATTTTCTTAGGTAACTTTTTTTACGAAATTTTTCAAATTTTTTTCACATTTTAGACTAAAAAAAATAAAAAATTAGAGAAATATTCGAAAAACTGTCGATTTTTAAAATCTGAAAAGAAAGTTACATTTCAATGAAGAGTCAAAAGTTCGAGTAGAGACTTGAACTGAAACAAGAAAAACTGAAAACCAAAAACCGAAACTGAAACTGAAATAATTTACATTTTCCATCATTGGGGTTCTGGTTGATACCTCTGATTTCTTATTTGTCTCTCCCTGATTCATTCAAAAAATGATTTTGACTCATAGTCATTCGACCCAATTCTGTACTCGGCCCTTCTGTGCCCACCCAAAACTCAAACCTAGCTACGCCACTGACAATTTCACCTTTTTTATCTAATTCTGAAAGGTCTATCAATTCTGAAAATTCATCTACCAGAAAATGGAAAAAAATAGATAAAATTATCATCTCGATGCCAACTATTATCACAAACTAGGTCCGAACTCACAAAATCCGGCTTCCAAAACACCTGGAATTCCAAGAAAACCACACCAGAGGTATCAGACATCATATCCCTATAAATTCCAGACAATATATTACAAAGTTGAATCACACATCGACTGGAATCCGAGAAACAAATACTGATTCATCTCTCGGAAGATTTCGCACGCACGATGAACCTATTATAGAAAGCGAAATTACACCGGTAAACCTCTCGAGATATAGTAAAAGACGAGCAAGAGTGGGACGACCATAGATGGAAATACCAACAAGACTCACCTTTAGAATACCTTACGGTTCAATAACCGCTTAGAATACTCCAAGGTACCTATATTAAAAAATACACTCAATACTAGGAAAATCTCTTATATGACCCTTCGAGCATTTCTTATTCGACCAAGTCATTGAAAAAAAAAATCGATATTGGTTCGATCGAACGAAGCTCGTTTCGATACATAATCAAAATGGTTTATTCTTCTCGACATCGAGAACAATTTGAAATTTAAATACAATTCCACTTGTTTATCATAACAATGCGACGATTACGTGTTAAGTACACGACGACCGAACGCGTGCACAAGGGTAGCGCGGGCGGGGTCTGCGAAGGGTAAATCCTACGATCGGATTGCCGACTTTATCTCGCCAGAATCCCGCCGAGAACGAAACCAAATGACGAAGAGCGTCCTGTCCCGGGTAATTGATAAGGGACCAGAATTCTTCGGCCAGATACATCATCTCAGTACTGAGCATCGCATTCTCACGCATGCGGTAATTTCACACTCTTGAGGTTATTTTTAATTACGCCATCGACGTGAAAAACTCTTCCAGGAGCTGGAACGATTCGATAATTTGCCACAGTTGATAACGTCGCGCCGGACGCGGACGTTACCGCCTCGTTTCTCGCTGGCGAGCTCGACCACCTTTCACTTTCATTCGGCGTGATTTTGTTTTATTTATTTTTCCTCTCTCTGTCTCACTGGCATTCTCGGCAGACAACAAACGCCGTCGTCTGGCGATGCCTTCGAACAGAAAATTACCTCGTCTGCGATGCGAAGGCTCGTCGAGCTTTTGCCAAAACACCACCTGTTAACAAAACGACAAAAATCTCATCCCGTGTAGACAAAGTTTACGTACACATCGCGTGCTTTTTCATCGTAAACTTTCGTTATTACGTATCGCGGCCGATGACTTGTGAGAAAATTGATAAAAAAATATACGAATCGAGATACAGACGAAATTATAACGTAAGAAAACCGACGAAAAAAAAATAAAAACACCGCATACCTAATTATTTACGTAGCAGGGTACAACAAATAAGGCGGTATCCAAGGCCCAAAGTTCAGTATCCGGTACGTCTACAAGTAGCAGCAACCAAAAATCAGCTCGCGATTTTTGGGGGCAAAATACACACCACGTCACTAACGAAAGTTGCCAAAGAAAAAAAAAACGACAGTACGTTGATAATTTTCCAAATTCGTTTCCGATCGATTCGAAAATTGGTCAACCGGCTTCTCGAATCGAAATTCTAGAGAAGGGCCAATTTACACCTCGAGAGGACGATAAAAAACCCACCGAGCGCGAACGAAGAACGTACACTACGAATACACACGATAAAGACGACCAAGAGCGTCAACTCGACCGACATAAACGAACCTCCGACGCGCGAACGATTCGTTCGGTGTGTTTACAAAGGCAGGGAGGGCGGGAGTCGGTCGCGCGCGCAATTTTTCAACGTGAAAAATTTCAAAACACTTCCATTTCTCGCGTGCACCAGCCGATAGCCAAAAACCACTCACGCCGAATAAATAATCGCCTCGTTAATAATTCGACGACTGCGTTGCGTCTTTTTTTTATTTCTTTTCTTCCTTTTTTCCTTCTCTTTCGTTCATTACGATTCTAATCGTTTAAAAACGAAAGTATGACTAATGGAAAAAAAACCTTAGTAAACGAAAGCTGTTCAAGAAATTCCTGCATTGGTGTAGGTATCGCGGAGCTCGGTGCTGTAATTGGAACGCCGACCTAGAGACTGTATCCATTGTTGTGGTACCTTTGCCAGATTGTCTTCGTATGAATGAATCGACTGGCGAAGGGACAATTTTGGAGGAAAGTTGGTCGGATGTGGCTGAAATTATATCGGGGGGGGGGGGGTGTTCTTCAAATGAAAGGAAATACCCTTGGGTTTTGATTTTTAAATTGGACGAACCTTCCAAAAAATATATCAGAAGAAAATCCTCAAAAAAAGTTGCATAGTGTTAAAAATTGATCATTTTTTGTTCCACGTATTTTTTTCCAGCTTGCAACAGTTCAATTTTTCTCAATTTTTTCTTATTTTATTACAGCATAAAACTGATCTCTTTTGATCCCCCCCCCTCCACAATCCATTTGACTCACATCACATTATTCAACCAAAATGTCTAGCAAAATTTCAAAATCGAAAAGCAAAACTTTTGAATGGCATAAGTGATGATTTAAAAGAGCCATAATTTATGTTTTTTGTACCAATTTTCTAAATTGTTCGAATAATTTCAAAAGTCAATCCCTCCCTTCTCCCCACCCTCAAATTGATTTAATTCAAACTATCCTTGACTTTCATTATTTTTTTCATAAAATTTGCACATTTTCTTTTACTTTTCAAAAAATTAAATTTTTTTATGAAAAAGTGTTAAAATCAATCATAATTTTTTATCGCTGCAAACGAAACTTATAAAACTCGAGCGAAGCAAAGCCATTTTTTTTTGAAAAAAAAAAAAAATAGTTTAAGTTGTTGGTTGTTACTAGAAAAAATTACTCCCAATCCCAAAATCCAAATAAACGAAAAAATTATCCAAAAGTGAATAAATTTCAAAATGTGTACTCCAATTTCCGACATGAATATCAATTTTTTCCTTGAAAAAAAAATTGCACAAAAATTTTTTCAAAATTTTTCAAAATAGCTCAAAACTGCATCAAATTGATTTAACTGTTTTAGACAGGGTTCTAATCAGTATAGATACTTAAAAAATTGAAAATAAGTATTCAAAATGTCACAAAAAATGTAAAGTTTTGTTTGAAAAATCACCAAAAATTCAAAATTGGTATAAAAATCGTCAAAATTCTAAAAATTGCACAACAACATCGAACCTGAAATTAGTACTTATAAGAAGCAACATGTTCAAAATGTCTAAAAAATATTTGAAATCACGTCAAAATATGACAAAAGTTGATTGAAATACCAAAAATTTCGAAAAAATTTCATGCTTCACGTTTCTTTTTGCCAATTTCCATAAAATCATCATTTTTTCGTTCTTTGGCAACGATTCGATCAACTTTTTGTGAAGACACGTGTAAAAATGGTTCAAATCATATAAAAAAAGATAATAAATTGCAAAAAAATTTAAAAAAACAAAAATTTTTGAAATATTGTAAAAACTGCATAAAAAAGTACAAAAAATATTAAAATCGTTTCAAAAATCGTATTGCACAAAAAATTCGAAAAATTATTGAAATTATTTGAAAAAATGTTCAAAATGTGATGAAAATTTTCGAAAACATGTAAAAAATTACATAAAAAATGAAGAAAAATTATTTCAAAAAAATTAAATCTTTACGTTATTTTTTTTAGCTAATTTTCATAAAAATTGAATGATTTTTTTTCACATTTGCAATATTTTCAGCAATTTTTATGAAAATTTACTTATCCATATATATATAATCCACGACGTGTCCGCTGATATTTTCGATTTTTTGAACTTGAAAATTTCCGAGATAATGCTGACTCTTTGACTTTTTGTCAGACTTTTTAAAACTTATAAAAATTTTGAATATGCAACGGTAACATTTTTTTGGCGACATTTTTAAAAAAGCCTAAAATTACCAAAAAGATGATTTTTACCTTAAAATGACACTTTTTACTAACATATTCATAAGTTGGACAAAAAAAATGACAATTGACGAAAAATAACGATTTTAACCAAAAATGGCAATTTTTAATTTTAAATGACAATTTTGACAATTTCCACTATGAAATTACAATTTTTACTTTAAAATGACAATTTCGACCCAAAAATTACAATTTTGACAAAAAATAACAGTTTGGAGTTTGGACCAAAAAAAAATAGAATATTGACAAAAAAATTATGATTATGACCAAAAATGACAGTTTCTACCTTGAAATGGCAATTTTTACAAAAAATTGTAATTTTTACCTTGAAATGACAATTTTGACAAAAAATAACAATTTGAAGTTTGGACTAAAAAAATTACAATATTGACCAAAAATTATGATTTTGACCAAAAATGACAATTTTTACAAAAAATTGTAATTTTTACCTTGAAATGACAATTTTGACCAACAATTTACAATTTTGACAAAAAATAACAATTTGAAGTTTGGACTAAAAAAATTACAATATTGACCAAAAATTATGATTTTGACCAAAAATGACAATTTCTACCTCGAAATGACAATTTTTACCTTGAAATGACAATTTTGACAAAAAATAACAGTTTCGAATTTGGACCAAAGAAATTACAATACTGATAAAAAATGATGATTTTGACCAAAAATGACCAGTTCAACCAAAAATGACAGTTATTACCTTGAAATGACAATTTTGACCAAAAATGACGATTTCCACTCTAAAATCACAATTTCGACCAAAAAATAACAATTTTGACATGGATTGACAATTTTAACAAAAAATGACAGTTTGGACTAGAAAATGAAGAATGTCAAAAAAACGATGATTTTGACCAAAAATGATTTTTGCTATAATATTTTTATAATCATAGAGAAATCGGTTCGTATGCAACAGCAGCTTGGGGCATTAATAAAATTCAATTAATTTTTGAGTCATTTTTACACGATTGCCACTGAAATTCAACGTTTTTTCTTGTAATTTACACAATTTTTATCTTCTTTTGAAAACTTTTGAGATATTTGAAGCAATTTTATTAATTTTGATGATGTTTCATTAATTTGTGAGTATTTTTTCAACAATTTTTATCAAAATTTCGTCATTTTTTCCCAATTTGAAGAATTTATGTGATATTTTGTGCAATTTAAATGTTACCGTTAACCAGAGCCGAAACTAAGGGGGCGTGATGCGACCTCCCCCCGCCCAAATCGACAGATTGACTAAAAAGTCGGCAACCCGACTATTTAACTGAAAAATGGAGAAGATGAATAAAAAGCTTACCAACTTCTGGTATATCTGTGGAAAAATTTCAGCCATGCAGCCTTTGAATGCCATTTTTTGAAAAAATTGCCCTTCAGGCGAAAAATATTTTTCAAAATCCTATCTAAATTCACATATTTTTATGGCCAATCCCATCGACTCAAGAATTAGGAGAGTATTTAGGGAAGTTCAAATAGTCTGGACAGTGCTTCGTTCTGACTCAATGAAATTTTACGTGAAAATCGCTCATTTTTTTTCATCAACCACTTTATAATTTTGGTTCAATTCAGCTCAACATGTGTCAAGTATTAGAGTTGAAAATGTTGAGTAGGTGCAGTAGGCATTCTCAGTGATTCCGCCTCCCCCCCTTCCACCCTCAACCTTCACCCAGCAAAATCGTAAAGTTTTGGCACTGTTTTCAATAATTTTATATTTATTTTATCGAAATTTTAAAAAAAATTGCAATTTTTCTCACATTCATTTTTTAATGAAGTTTTCAAAAAAATTGCAATATTTCATACAACTGTATCAAGTTTTTAATAATTATTTTAACACTTAAAAAAATTTTCAAATAACTTCTCGCTAATTTTTTGAAAATTTCGAACAATTTTTGTGACAATTTAAGCTATTTGCACGTAATTTCGGCAGTATTAACACTAATACTTCACAATGAGACATTTTTTTTCATTAAAAATGGAATCTTAGATAACATTCCATTCTCTTTGAAACTCATTAGATCACTCTTGAACCCGCACTCGATTCTTTTAAACTTCGAACAAAAGTTCTCAGAAAATACAAACTGGGTCACGCATTTTGATTCAAAAATCCTTCATTTTTATTCTATTTTCTGTGGCTTCCAACCCAATAACCTTATTTGGAACAGAAATTAAATGAAAAAGAATTTGACCAACGATGTAAACTCATTCGGCCATAAACTTCCGACATGGCGATCTCGTCACCATTCGTAAGTCGTAACCCCTTTTCCGAACTATTCTGTTAATTCCTTCGCAATCTTAAACGTATTGTACAATGCAACGGTTACCGCGTATTATACGAGTACACATATTATCGATGATAAAACTGTTTACGATCGCCATTATTTAAGGTCAACGCTAAAGATTTTTAACGCGTTCGAACCAACAGTCTTACAAACCAAGTATTTCAATGTCACTCCAATTTCTATTCTTGAACGTATAATAAATTGATTCGTAATATTGGTAGAGTTAAGTACGTTCGAATGTATTTAAAAATGTTACAAGATGGTTGTGGCAAAATGACCACTAAAGACGCAATCTTGATAGCGAGGCAACTCCTATGAACTTTCCTACTTCCCCAGTTCCCACAGGAAGACAGCAGTTGTGACAATTGGACAAATGGAATGACATATATTTTTTTTCAAAGCTTTACGTTGAAAATTATATTGAATTCTAATTGACGTTCGTTTATGCGAAATGATGTTCGAAAATTGAACTGTGGAGGTCGATGTTTAGTAGTTTTTTTGTATATTTCTGGCATATGTACGACTTTGAGTGCCATATCTAAACGAAGGGTGTTTAATGAAAACAGGAAAGGTTCTTCAGCACTCTTTGGTCCAAAATTGATAACAAAATTTGGCTTAAAATTGGTCTATTTCTACCAACACTCTCTAATTGACTCAGGATTCAACATCTATCCTTATTTTTCTTGTTTGTCTTACTCAATTTCATCCAATTCATCTTCAAAGCTCAGAATCATCTGCATTATATTCTGAGCCTCCAGAAATATACTCCAAAAATTGAGATTCTTGCGAGGCTTTGAGCAGAATTTCAACGACAACATCTCTCATTCGATTTCTTGACCCCATTGAGTCAACCTTTTCAACAACTCTAACTGTAACCCCTGTTCAAACACCACTGCATCTGCATCATCAAACACTTCAAACTTGAGACACTGTAACGATCCGAATCTCCCCTTCTGGCCATTCACAAACAACATACCTAGCAAAGGTAACAATACAGAGCCGCATCACCACTAAAATACGCAGACAAACGACCACAAACGACGTAGCAGACGTTTCAGGGTAAAGGACACGACGTATCCGGGCCATTAAATCCCTAAACGCAGCAGAGAGACAAAACAACCCAGATGAAGGACCGGAATGGCGTGTACAAATTACGTTATCAAATCGACTACTGCTACGTGAGAGGTGAGAAGTTGGAAACTGTATTTGTAGTCTGGCTATTAACATATTTTTCCCTCGACACGAGAGAATATAATAGTCGTAGATCATCTCGTATCACGAGCATGTATTTCGTAATATTGTATCACGATGAAAAGCCAGCCATGGTTGTTGCTTTCGATGGATGGGAACAAAAGAGAGTCGAAGAGATGAGTTAAGGGCACTTTCGATTGTAATGTCACAAATATCGGTTTGTATGTATCGTAATGTAATGTTCACATTAATCGGTACCTATACAATACACGATAGGAGAAAAAGATTCGTACGTTCGCGTCCATAAAGAACGATATCTTCCTTATGATGGTGATCGGCTGCAGTCTACACATCGTAGTAAAACAAAAAAAAAACCTGTACACGATGAGAAAGAAAAACCAAATGACGAGAAACTGTAAACAGGTTAACCTTGATAATAAATTACGTCTCGAAATGGTGAGTACACTGAGTAAGAGCAAGGAGGAACAGAGAAAATAAGAAGGGGAAAAAAAGTAAAAACACCATACACCATACGTAGACAGATACCCATACACATGCGGCATACCTAGGATAGTGAACAACGTTGAAGACCGAGTAACCCGTTCGTAGCGGTTATCGAGCGAGAGTGAGAGTGCTCTCAATGGAACCGATTCAAGTGCACAGAAAGTACCATTTATAAAACGTATCATTACCCAGACACCATTAAACCGATCTGATAAAAATCAACCATAAAGAAATGTAAGTAAATAAATAAAGGAAATCAATTATTCGTTGCGTAAATTACGTGATGCTGCTACCAGGCGTTGCGTGCAATGACGTGTTTTTCCTTACTTTTGTACGAGTACTTATGAGAAATTCCTAGAATCATTTCAATTTTTTCCACTTCATTATCAGCAGATCGTTTGGTGCAGTAGATGCGACTGCAGAGACTTAATTATTCAGAAAGCACACTAAATGAAGGATGAACTCCTCTGAACATGATAGATAATGTAATAGTATAAGTAACTTCACCCTACCATACCAGAAATATAATAAATAATGCAACAGAAACATGATAGCTCGGGAAGTCTGATCAAAAAACAATAAATCCAGAAGGAAAATCATCATCACAAAAGGAACTAACAAGAACAACCTCCCTAAAACCCAAAAACGAACACTACTTTACATACTCTCAGAGCTATCCATCTTGATACAAATTATTAAAATAAAAACATACCTAAGAGAAAGAAAACTGAAAAGGTGTTTCAAACTAACCAAATATAAGATAAGAAGAAACGTATGTACAGACACGGGCAACAGGTGTTTTACAGATTTCACCCATGCTGGTCCATAAATGTTCATTCGCTCAAAGGGTAAAGAAGGGACAACTAAGTAAAAATTTTCCATTACTATAATCTACGGATATGAATGCCTAGAATAGTAAGAGCGGTAAAGGCTGCACCAACATGTGTTCGGTATTACTGCATTACGTGATTCAACATGGGAACATTGTTTCACAACCCTGCTTCTTAAAAGCTGCTATAAGATGAAGGGTTATTTATATAGGTCGCATTAGACAGATTTTTAGAGTATTGGTGAAGAAGGAAGTGAGAGGACGAGTTGAAAATAGTACATATAACTTTTTCTGGGGGAGAAGTAAAAATGTAGGCATCATTGTATTGTGCGGATTTTCTCAAATATCATCGACTGCGGTTGATCAACATTGCATTATACCCATACAGTACTCAGAGTGACCCAGTACTGCTCGATCATCATCGACCACGGGTGATCGACATAGTTCCCCATATCCATCCCAGGAGCGCTGACTTCACTGAGGAAACCTCCAGTTACTGACTCCACTGAGGAAACCTCCGGGTATACTGGAGGTTTCCTCAGTAATGTCAGTATTTGTAATGTACTTACTGACTTCACTGAGGAAACCTCCGGGGTCTACCATATACACACGGAGGTTTCCTCAGTCATGTCAGTACCTCCAATTTACATTACTGACATGTACTGAGGAAACCTCCGGGTTTGACCCGGAGGTTTCCTCAGTACATGTCAGTTTAGAACAAGTCAGCCCTCTTGGGATATCCATAGAGTACTTTGAGTGACCCAGTACTGATCGATCATCATCGACTACGAGTGATCGACATAGTTCCATGCCCTTAGAGTACTCAGAATAACCACGCACTGCTCAATCATCATCGATCGTGGTTGATCGACATCGTATCATACACATGGAGTACTCAGAGTGACCCAGAACTGCTCGATCATCATCAACCACGGATGATCGACATAGTTCCATACCTTTAGAGTACTCAGAGTGACCTAGAACTGCTCGATCACCATCGATCATGGTTGATCGACAAAGTATCATACCCATACAGTACTCAGAGTGACCCAGTACTGCTCGAACATCATCAAATCTCACCAAATAATGATTTTATCTAAAAAAAAATGAGTTGGCAAAGCTTACATCGAATCTGTATTTCTCATCACCAGGGTTCCCGCTGATCCAGGCAAAAAAGGATCTGGATCACGGATCACGGATCATCAATTTTCCACAGATCACGGATCCAAGACCCAGGATCTGTGATCCGGATCCTTATTTTCGGATCACGGATCCTTTAAAATTTTCTTTCTTTTTTTATAATACAATTGCTGTGAAGTGTGAATATCATGTCTGATGGCTGATGCTGATGGCTTCAATTATTTTTTTCTCGGCAAAAAGTGAGGGATGAATGAAAATGAAGCTGAATATTTATTTTTTGACTTTGAGCAATTGAATTTTACGTTCAAATTGATTTTTTTTGGATCCGCGAAATACGGGTCCTTTTTAAAAGGATTCGGATTACAGATCACGGATCATCAATTTTCTATGAATCACGGATTATCGTATTATGAAGAGAGGACCCGGATCACGGATCACGAATCCACAGAAAAAAGGATCCGGATGCGGATCCGTGGTCAG
>FIZU01060352.1:0-24376 GCA_900064475.1 Pseudococcus longispinus
TTTTTTTTAGTTAATTATAATAGGTAGAAGGGTAGGTACTACCGCAGGGATGTTACTGCGGAGTCCCTTCCTCGCGGTATTGTACTTTTGTACGTGATATATCAAGGCCAGTTGATTTCAACGGGTTTTCTCGTTTTTCTCGTTACAATTTAGACTTTAGAGTATGTAGCCATTGTAGCTGTAGAATAGTTAGTTGTGTTTAACTTTTACGTGTATGTCATGGCGTAGTTTAGTCTCGTTGTGAATGCATTTTTTTTCCTTTTTTTTGATTAACTTTTTTTAAATATAAATATTCGTCGATGGTTTCGAAGCTTTAATTTTTCGTAGCATTCTAACAACAACAAGTGATAAAAATTAATAACTATTCGGTATCAGCGATTTCAAAATAATGGAAAAACTCAATTATTTTTACCTTAAACGTTTTGTACCGAAACCTTTAAAAAATTAAGGAATAAAAACATACCTAGCCCATTTTTAGCAGGTTTCAGTTGAATTTCAAAAAATCGAGCTGAGATTTTCATTTAATGAAAAAAAAATCGGGAAGGATCTTTTTAGCGAAAAATGGGATTTGGGGAAAACGTTTTCAAGAAAAAGATGATTCAAGAAAACGATCATTCAGGGAGTTTCCTATTCGTGAACTTGGTCGAGATCCCAAAAAATTTCAATTTTCACAACGAAAATGTGTAAATTTTGAGGAAATGAGGGAGAATCGCTCAGAATGAACTCGAAATTCGTGATCGTAGATGAAGGATCAGTTGAAAACCACAATTTTGTTAACTGTTTAATTTTCGTTCATAAATCTACAAAATTTGGGAAAAATTTGATCAAACTTTAAGAATGAGATTTTCTTACTGGCCTATTAAGGGGTGGGAGGAGGTCCAGGGGATCTGGGCCCCATTGACGACTAAAAATTTGGAAAAAATGAAGAAATTTAAGCTTTTAAATGACATTTTCTGCAAAAATTTTCGCTCTTTTCTCGCTCGGGCGCAATACATTCACTTGTTTTGATAAAATAATAGAAATTTTTTAAAATTCTACACGAAATTTAATTTTTTTTGCGAAGACCCCCCCCCTCCCCCTCTAGAGTCGTCTGGTTACGCCAATAGATTTCAAAAACGATGGGTAGATCTTTTGATATTCTTCAGGTGATCTAGAATAATGTACTCGCATTTGGCCAAATTTTGATGAACTTTAAAAACATAGGTAACGCTTTGATTGCCTAACAAAATTTCCAACATTTTTTTTCACTTGAAACAAAAAATTAGGAAAAAATTAATTTTTAATGAATTTTAGCCGAAAAATGTACAACTTTTTGAGACAAATGAAAAACCTTTTCAACACTTCTTCGATTTTCAGCACCACTTTACCAAGTGGAAGACCTTTTTTAGCACTTTCAACACCTTTTTTAGATACATCGACTTACGATATTGTTCGACCAATTCCAAGTGCTGAACTCGAATTTAACTTTATTTCTAGCTTTGTTGTTTATTTTTTTAGATTTCATCAATGTTTACTTCGAAACTTCGATTTTTGAGACAATCAAGGCCCATCACTCAAAATAAACATTACATTTTTAATTAATCCCACTTTCATCACGTTTCTCTCGATTTCTTGATATTCATTCGAAAATATTCAAAATATTCGGGCGAATTTGATAGAATTTCGGGTGAACATTGAAAACCTAAAAATGATCTTTTTTGATTATTTCGAGATCAGAAACAATAACTTACAATGTTGGGTTCTTATTAATTGAACTACCTATCACCAACTTTCACTTCAAAACAAAATTTTCTGAGGCAATGAGTACTCATCGCTCAAAATGAACACAAAATTTGTGATTTACCATCACGAACTAATTAAAAACCAGGTTTTTTGTACACTGAAAAATTATTCGTAATTTTTTCAAATCAATACCATTTTTCAACAATTTTTATTATATTTTGAGCGATTCATTTCGCTCCTAATTTGAGTTATTTTTCATAGAAGTAGATTACGTTTTTTTTTATCCGCTAAAATCTCTATTATTTTTCTATTTTTATTGCAAAAAATTCGTTAAAAATTATAAAAAACTCACACTCGGCTCGTTTTAAAATTGGAATTTGAAAGTATGCAGAAACCCCTGTGATCAAACGTTGTCATTCTTTCAAAAAAAAAAAAACTTATAAAATTTTGGATTATGTATATGGTAACCAAAAATCCAAACAGTAACTTAATTTCTTATTCCGATTAAACATTTTTTTCAACAGTTTGATCAAATATTGTCATAAATAAATGATCAAAATTCGCGACCCGTAGGGAAATAATTTCTAAAACTAACTTCAGCATACGATATACGATAAAACTACATCAAACAGAATATACGAATCTACTTATTGTCTCTAAAAATCATACTTGGTCGCAGGTCGATAAAGTGCGAGCCCCACAGCTACGACTTCAACTTAGTATACGTACTTCACGAACAAAAGACATTTTCAATTCTACAGCTCGAGTCGCACTCTTTCGGCTCGTTCTATTTAGAGAACTTCAGCTTCGCTCGTATTAAAATTTAATGTTAATTTGAAACCCACATTTATGCCTCTATTTAGTAACCCGACGGCCTACAATATTCATGTACTTTCACAACCGTTCGTACTTTGTACTCGTATAGTGTAGTCTGCGCTGAAATCGAATTCGTTATTCGAACTAAGAGAGAAGTACTCTCTATTTCAAAAATATTCCCAGGAGGTGCGACGCTACCTAAACATTTTTTTCTCTCTTCGACAAAAGTAAAAACGCCACGATCTTTATAGAACAAGGTCGATCTTTGATTTGAGGCACGTATTTATCAGATGCTTATCAACGTTATCCGGATTTCTGTAGGCCATTTAAACCGCCATTAGGGTGAAACTTTTCGGTAGTAAATTAACGTAGAAAATTTCTTATACATAGACCTATAGCTATACTAAAGGTTGCTTCGAAACTTTTTGAAAAATTTTTCAATGTGGTACGAGTCACATAAGTTGCAAAATTCACAGCACAGAGTCGTAGTCTTGAAATATTTCAAACTATGAGGGTATATATAGTATACTTTCTGCGCTTCTGCTTTTTTTTTTTTTCCTTTGTGGGAGTAAAAAAAAATTCGAACCCGCAGATAAAACTCTACGTATACCGAAAAACCGGAAGACATGTTAAGAATGGCGAAAAAATTATGACACGAAATATCGTATATGTCTTTTAAACCTTGCGCACGGCCAATAAAAAATTCTTTATTATCTTAATAAATACGTCGAGGGAAATTTTTTATCGTTTAAAATATTATTTCGCGAGCTCGCGTTAGCGAGAAAAATCCGCCCGTTTAAAGTCATCCTTTAAACGTATAATGCGGGAAAAAAAGGCGACAGCCACGCGACATGTCAAAGGTTGGGTACTAACTAAATTTTTTCCTAAATCCTTTTTTGCGATTCTTAATCATGGTTGATAAATGTTTAACGTGTTTTTCGACACAAAAACTAAACACACCGTACCTACCGATTCGGTACCGAAACGACTCGTTTATATACAATTATGTTGACGCATATTTTAAACTCGTAACCCTGTACTAATTGGGGGCGTCGGAGAGTTATAATTTGTCAACTCTAATATCCATATTTTTCTTCAACGCGTTGAATACATTAAACGTACACGAACATCAGGGCGTCCTGCTGAACACGTTGAAGCTGATTATAGTTTAAACTATCGGCACAGGTATACTTCTTTATTTGAAAACGAGTTGACATATGGGGTTTCTTTTAGCATGAACAGGCATGAACCAAAAGAAAATTTTGAGAAAGGGGCACAATAAAAATTGCCCTTGGGGGTAAGCATCAGGGTGTTTCAGGAGTAGAACATCTTTATAAATCGATTCTCCTGAATTCGAATTCGGCATCAGTTTCTCGATTGAAAGTAGAAAAGTGGTACAATCAAAAACTCTTTGTCAAAGGAAATGATCAATTTTTGTAAAAACGTAGGTAAAATCGCAATTTTCTATTTTTTGAGCCCCTTAGGGATAACCAATTGAGTCAAGAAACATGTCTTCATTATAATTTGAACTTCCTGAACCTGAATTCGAAGTTAATATTCAAATAAGAAGTGCGGAATTCCCCAATTGTCGAATTTGCTCAGCGTAAATTTTTGCCTAAATTGGCATTGAATCGAGATTTCTCATTTCCTAACTTTTTTCCAGGTAGCAAGTAAGAAATTCTCACAAAATTGACAGATTTTTTTCATTTTCAGACGAACAGCTCTTCCACACTTCAAGGTAGAAAAAAAATTGTAGAATAAAAAATGACCGATTTTCAATCTTCTACAACTTTCGTCCGAAACTTTTTTTCGTATCGTCAACTCAACAAATTTTTTCACCCGGGTGTCCCCAAAAAATTACGCTGCAGTAAAAAATTACGATAGATACTACAAAATGTGTGAAACAAAAGTTGTTGAGTATCAAAAATTAATCATTTTATGTTTTACAATTTTTTTCCTATTCTGCAGTGGTGAGAAACTATTTTTTCAGAAGATAGGAATTCATGCATGTGTAAATAGTAAACGCCTGAATTTTACGGAAAATTGCATTTTCAGGCTATATAATAAAATCTTAAAATCAAAAAGCAGGAGTTCTGCAGGATTTTTAGCAGTAATTTAACCCGTTTGTGCCTAGGAGAGATGACGGGTGAAATTTGCACATTTTCATTGCATCACGTAAACTGAAGTCAAGTGACGAGCTCATTTTCACCAATTAAAATTAAAATTTCACTCCGGAAACAGAATCAAATCAAAATTAGCTGCTTTCATTTTCCTGTGTGAGATTTGCTACAAATTGAAAAATAATTGCAGTTGACTTTTCACCCTTAAATTTTTTTATATTTTTAATTTAGAAAAAAAAAGAAGTAAAAATTTTGAGTTTGTAATTCAGATATTTCATGGCTTCAAATGACCCAAAATTAAAATTCTTCATACAATTTATGAATCAAAAATCGAAATTTAGAGATTATAAGAGGGGTTTCTATTTTAATTTGAAATTCGCAGAGGAAATCAGTTTTCAAAATTTTTTAGACTTTCGACAATAATTTTAAGAAAATGATGTAATAATTTATTCAAAGGAATGAGTAAATTTTTCTTAAATTATACTTCGTATACTATTTAGTGAGTGTTTTCGAAGAAAAAATTTCCATTCGGTACATTTTTCAAACAGGAATTTATCAAATATCTGTATACAATTTGACCCACAATCTGTAAAAAAATCTTACACTTTTTGCAATCATTTTCTCGAATTTTTAATTTTTAATTCTCGTGTTGAGATCAAGAGGAGGGTGAAAATTTTTCCTCTGTTGCTTGCTAGGAACTTTCGAGGTGCAGTAGGAAGAAAATTTTCACCCAGATTTTTTTTTTTTGGCGCAGGAATCGTCATTTTTCTGAAAATGTGGTTGATCTTGAAAGCTGATTTCCTGTGTGCATTTTCACTCCAAGTCAAAAACCCTCTAATAATCTCTTCATTCTGTTTTTTATTTTATAAAAGTATGAAAATTTTAAATTTTGTGTGATTTGAGGCCCTGAAATATCTGGATTACAAACTCAAAACTTTAACTGCTTTTTAAAAGAATTTAAATTATAAAGAAATTGAACTTTTTTTACTACATCTCTTTCTTTTACAAGGGTGAATAGTTCAGTGCAATTATTTTTCAATTAGTAGATAATTTTGATTTGATTCTGTTTCCTGGGTGAAATTTTAATTTTCACTGGTGAAAATGAGCTCGTCACTCGACTTTAGTTTACGTGATGCAATGAAAAATTTCAAATTTCATCCGTCTGATCTCTCCTGGGCAAAATAGAGTTAACGTTCACAAAATTTTCCATTTTGCTCAATTTTCAGTTCCCCTTGAATGACAGGGCTTCAAATTTGAAAAAAAAAAACAGGAGATTCAACCTAATTTGCCCCAAAAGATATACTTTTCAGGATATTAGGAGGTTCAAGCAAAAAGCAGAACAGGCAGGAATGTTAGACAGCCTGATTTTCAGCGACACAAATTCACGATTGTGTCACTTTTGTACTTTCAACCGAGAAAGCAATGACGGATTCGAGTTCAGTAGGGTCGAATTATATGGAAATAATACCAAACATACCCCTATCCCTTTATGTGCAGAAATAAGGGTGTTTGCACTCCTAAAAACCCCTCCTCCTCACCCCCTATTGACAACTTTCGATGGTTCTTCTACCCCAAAATTTTCTCCCGGTTCATACTAAAAGAAAAACCACGTGTCAGCTCGTGCTCAAAAAACGAAGTATATCCTGCTTTTTTCGTGCTAGTCGCTCAGACTACAAGGAAGAAAAAAAGAAAAGAGAGACGATGTCGAGTTCGACGTGGCGGATTTACCAGACGATAAACGCTATTCTTGATTTTTGGCCATTAAATCGGGCCTACACACGCGGCCAATCTTTCCGGCGAAATCTTCGCGTCAAAATACGAGCTCGTATATCTATCAAAATCGCAACGATCATTTTAGACGTGCGAAATTTTGACGAGTAAGCGTGTTAAAAACCAACGCAACGCGTCGAACGCCAAAGACCAACATACGTTACACTCGGAATTGTATTAATTACAATGGCAAGAAGCCGATGGTTTTGACATCAGAATACTCGCCCTATCAGCCCGAGTGATTCTCCGGTGATACGTTTTCTTCTAGTTTCGAGTCGATAAAGCTACCATAAATCATCGCAGCACTTGACAGCTATCTCGCCCCGGTTCCTTACTGTCTTTCGATAGCTCTCGCTGCTTTGGAAATTGAAAGAAATAACCCTTCGGTGCTTCGATGTGTCGGTGTTCGCGCGAAAACGCCGCCTATGTGTCTCAAAAAAACATTAAATTAATCCGTTGCCTTGCCGGAGCATCGCATCTTCGTCAATAACCTGCCCCCCTTCTGTCGTCGCGTCGCTCGGTCTTTCTACACTTATAGACCTATATACTTGTCGCCTTCTATACCTTGGCACAATAAGATACTATAGTTTGAATCATCTCGTTCTTTAGCAAGTTCATTAATTATTTACCGTTGTTTTATACTATTTAAGAAAATATTAATTATCAAAATTCGACGACGAGTTAACGCCGCGTTGCTGTGCCGCCCCCTTGCGCCACTACGATGACGACGACGCGACGGGCCTCGTCAGGTAAATTCTAATAAATGTACGACGCCCCTCGTCGCGGCCTGCGCCTACGCGCGACTCGACGATGAGAAACACTCATTTAAAATTCAATTTCCCTCTTACCCAACATAATTCTTATTAATTGTTACTAAGTACACGCGAAATTTATCAACGATACCGAGATTATACTACGTAACACAAAACTTGGTAATTTTATTAGATGCTTTTCAATATTAAACGAAATCCTTTTCAATTTCGCTCTAATTTATTTGAGAAAATTATACGAGGCGCGAAAATGCACCGCAATATTATCATAATAACTCTGCGTGTCCCTTTATCAGCCTCTATATAAATGAATCCTTTACCCTAATCATTTTTGTATGTACTATTTGTTCGATAGATTTATTCTACAAGCGTGCCCTAACCTACAAATATTTACCTACTAAAATTCTGCTCCGGCTCGCGCAGAATGTTATATTATGATGAATTTATTTCGGAAAAGCGCCGAACCGCCGCGCCGCCCTTCGCCCGAAACATCCCTCGATATAATATTTCAGCGTATATAGATTTAAATGGGTCAATTTTTGCGATGCACGTGAGCTAATTTATGTATTATCGCTTCTTCGATGCAAACAGTTCCGCAAATAGACCAATTTAACGGCGCAATGTGTACTTTTGGTGGTGCCTGTTTTTTTCACGAGCATTGCGGGTAATTATTCACGTAAATAGATATCTTTTTTCTTATACGGAAAAAGGAAGAGGGAGGATTGTATCGCGAATTCAAAAACTGATCACTCGTCAAGCTTCAAAATTTTCAATGTTTTTGTGAAATTTGAACAAACAAATTCAAGAAGAAATTTTAATTGCATTTTCATTGCGATGTAAAAATGCTAATTTCGAATAAATGATGCAACAAAATAGTATTTTTCAGTCGTTCTCCACGAGATCAATTTTATACCGCCTGTCCAAATTTCTATTAAAATTTGAGCTGTTCCAAACAAGGATGAGAAAATTTAGTAAGGTGTATGCCTCCTGACTCAAATCATCTTCAAAAAATTAGAAAATTTCCGAATCAAATGGAAATTTTTCAAAATATCGGTTACAGAATGCTCGCAAATTTTCCGTTTAAAGGGAAATCTTGTAATCCTGACAAAATTGTTGGGCTGAAATCTAAAAATTATGATTCGAATTATTTTATACTTAATCGATACAAAACTTTCGAATATAACGAATTTCGCTCTAATTTTGGGCAATGACCGCAATACCAATTTGGGGAGGGGGTTATTGGTGTTAAAATTTGCCCCAGGGCCAGGACTAATAAATAAGTTATTTTTAAAAAAATGATAATTTCAAGTCAAACCATGAGAAATAGTTTTCAAAATTATAGAAAATTAATTTTAAAATCAAGAAAATCACTTTATAAAGAATTCAAAATTATAATTTTTTTTCACTACGAGTAAAAATATTGATATTTTTGAACTACCTATTTTTTGACTACCACAAATGATGTACATAATTGTGAAATATGAAATTCAGAGCTTCAAAAAATCCCAGATTTCTCTTAATTTTTGTATTTTTAGCTCAACTCAATCAAAATTAAAATCATAATTTTTCTTCGTAAAAATTGAAAATCATTCCTGACAAAATGATTCTAAATCATCAATCCATCGCAATTCGCATTTATAAATTATTATTTTTATGATTTGAATATTTTTTTGGTAAAATGATTAGGCCTATGCCCGTCACTGATTCTGTACAGGAAAAAATGCGAAAAATTGCATGTGGAGTCAGAAAACTGATAATTCTTTTATCAGAGTCATGATTTCAAAATTTTCACCCCCCCCCCTCGACAAACCAACTTTAGTTCGTCCTGGAATGTGATTGAAATCCGGTTAAAAATTTGTAATCCCCCCTCCCCTCCGCCGAAAAAATCGTAAAACCAGGCATGGCAATGAGAGAATTATTTTCTAATTGAAAATTGGTGATATCTGAAGAATGAAGCACCAACCCCCAAAATTATTATATTACCCATCCAGGAGGAGGTAGAAATGAGGTGGCGATCTAAAAATTTTCTCACAGGGACTTTTAGGTTAGGAGGAGGGAGGATCAACTTCGACCAATTAGTTTTGAAATTCTTCTTGGGGGCTAAATCATCCCTACTTAACCGGCTATTGTCTTTTTCTGAACTTTGGTCAATATTCAGAAATTAAAAGAAGTGGGTACTTACCTATGCTGAAAATATGATTTTCTGCTGTTTCTGGGTCGTTGGAGAGAAAATTCTTGTTCATTTTGAGGGAAGAGCATAAATCTCATGCCCAAAGTTCATAAAAAATTCGTCCAAATTTTGTGGATGTTTGGTCGAATATCAAACAATCCACAGAGAGTGCGGTAAAAGTGTGATTTTTGACTGATTTTTGGTCATTGAATGCAAACTCTGTGCTCATTTTAGGTGATCGGCTCTCATCGCCTCAGAAATCCAATTTTTGAAAGGGAAGTGGACGATATATCTCAAAAACCAAGCACTAATGCTGAAACTTTCGATATCCGCGACTTCAAATGAGTCAAAAACCAGTCTTAGGTCTAGACATTTTAGACCCTCAAGCAAAAAATCTGTTGCGACTCCTCATTTTTTTCAATAAGACCTCCCAAAAAACAATTTCTTTCGATCAAATATATTTTAAGTTCATAAATCGATAGAACAATAATCAGTAACGCAACCCAAAAGTCATTTAAGAAAGTTAGGAGGGGGTATAGTGAGGGGGTCTATCATTTTATCAAAATAAGTAAATGTCTATTGAACTCGAACGAAACTAGGGTGAAAATTTTTGTAAAAGGAGACATCCAATAGCTGAAATTTCATGATTTCCTCCAAAAATTCGGTCGTCACATTCCAAGTCCTTCTTGTTTCAATTTTTGCTTTTTTGGAAAATTTGGACTCCCAACCGCTGGGTCTGCGGGGGTGTCAGACCCGTCAATGCAAAAAATTTCAACATTTAATTCTTTTAATTCACCCAAAATTCGTTCCAAAATCGTTAAAATGAAAAGAAGCCAGGTTATGGTATTTTATAAGTAGATTTTCATATAAATTTCAAAAATACTCGTATTTATAAAAAGGTGGTACTAATTGGCTTATTTTATGTCACCGATCAATCAGTTCTCGTTACCTGAGGAATGAAAAACGAGACAATACTGCTGAAAATTTCCACAGCGACCTCAAATTAATCGGAAAATATCCTCTTGTTCGAAGAATACACGATTTCGAACAAAAATTGTTCAAGATTCTCAATTTTCATATACCTATATCTATCATTTCAACGATTAGTGATGACCTATATGAAGCACCTAAGCGCAGGTACTTCGAACCCTTAAGATATAACGAATATTTCTCAATAATACTACCTTTGCTACGCTAGACATTAGAAGGAAAAATACGACACTCGAACTGTCAAAAAAACACATATAAAGATATTGAAAAAAGTACCGTTCTATATAGAATATCATCTCATCGGCTCAAAACTATCTATACCTATAGATTATTCGCCTACCATTCACATTACTTTTTTCCCCAAACATTACATCGTTCGGGCAATTAAATGCGAAGTACAGCAAACGTACCACAACGCAGGATTCATGGCATAGCGGTTTAGATGACACTCGAATAGATATACATTTGTATAAACGTGACGCTAGCGTAAATACGCGAATAAAAATAACTGGTAAGTTGACTTGTTTTTCGCAGGCTCCTTGTCAAGTTGAATTGGAAAACTGGATAAACAGCATTCATTCGGCTTGTGCGGCAGCATTCGCAAGACATCGCGGAAAAACTGGAACGTTTCATTTGTTATCTGAAGAAGTGTTTAAAGTCGAAAAAGCTCTAGAATCGGTAAGTGTTTTTTCGATGTGTACACTTAAAACCGTTCTCGGGCGAGCTGTCGTTAATCTATTGTTCTGCTCGGTAGCGAATTGTTTTCGATGCTTTTTTGAATTAGTTTCCGCCATCTTGAAATGTTTACATAAAAAACGTCGTTTTGTTATTCGTGCCAGCGTTTTTGGACTGATTCGGGGCCTTGTACGATGGTTGCGATAACGATTAGGTTTTTTTCTCTCCTTCGAGATCTTCTTCTTCTTCGTCTTTAACTAAATTACTTGTTTTTGGCAAAACGACCAAATGAAAAGTTTCTTATATTTGATGATAACGATTTCAAGTTCGGTGTGGGTTTTTTTTCCTGCTGCAGCGGTTTCGATGTCGAGCGAGAAAACGCCAATTGCGTGTGCGACTGGTTTTGCGGTATGATAAATCGCCCATGTAACGTTTCCGACCGGCGAAATGACATTATTAATTAATTTATAAATTGAGGGAATTATGTGCGCAGTGTAGTTTGTAGAATAATCTGAAATTTGTGTAATCTTGAGTTTGCGGTCTTGAAAATTGTATAGCGCGAGAGAAACTAAAGTAATTATCGTTAAGGGAGTAATTTACCTCGGCTTTGCCAGAGAGCAAAACGCATATGTTCACCTTGACCAAAATTACGCTATTTTTTTTAACGTTCATCGAACGCGTAAAAGCCTCGGTAATTATTTCCGCGACTATACCACCTAAGATATTTTACGAGCAGCGAAATTTCATCGCCTTAAGATATTAAAACGAGAGAAATTTAAAAATATAATTTCACACCGAAGTGTACTCCGCGTCGCGGCAGAAAACACGACGCTACTAAAATGAAGATTACAAAAATTCAAAACCTTCTCGTCGTTATTTACGACTTGGGGTTTTTCGAAGGAAAAAATTTTTTTACGAAAAAAAAAAGCAAGAAAGTTCGAATGGTAAAGTTTTGTCTGCGACTAATATTGCCTATCACAAATTTGTAAAGTTTTATTCCAGTTTTCTCGTATTTATTTGCATTTAGGCGGTTCGAGAGAACAGTAGCACACGAAATTTAAGCGAAAAAATCTGCCAACATGCTCCATCTTCACTTTTTAATTTGAAAAGTTTTCTGATTTTTCACTGAAATGTCATTAGTTTGGTACGTAAATAGAAAAGCCCTTTAAGTAATTTAATTTGTGGCCTTTTTTTCACTATACTTACTACCGTGTTCATATAACATTAACAGCTATTTTTTCCCCCGAAAACCGTTGTAAACGCGGCGCGACCGTGTGCTTTCGATTTCTCAGCACGTTGTTTAACGTTAGCCCTCCTTCCTCAACCCCATCTCGATGGTTTTTTTTTTCATCTCAAAGGAGACTCCATTCTGTCGTATAATTAGCCAGCTAGTAAATCATCATTTTGACCGAATTCGAATTACAGATTTAAGTATACGGTGCACCGTACACAACGTTGCCATAAAACACGAAGACATTAAGGGTGATATTTAGCTGTAAATATGGCGTATACATTTGCCGGCAAATATAGAATTGTTTGTGACGTAAAATTGTTGATTAGTTTTTGCTATTGACAGGTACACTGTAGTATATACGAGGACGTGTGTGTAAAAAATCGTTCAACTCGAATACTTCTCAAGTTCTTTAAAAAATTGCCGAAGACCTTGTTTATGCGTAGGCGTATATTGTAAAGACCAACTGCGTATGACATTTTAGCGAATTTTTTCTCCTCTTTTTTTTTACGTACGGTGATGGCAGCGGAGGCAGAGGCAGTTCATTTTTATGTACGAAATTGAGTCACGTATTAGACTTGTAATTGATTAATCAACCAACCTCTCTCGGTTTGGAAAAATGAATCGAATGAGTTATCGATACTCGAGTTGGTTTTAATCAATACACGTGTATTCGTTTCGTTTCAGTTCAATCATTTTTCAGCATACGTTTGAGCGTTGTGAATGTATAGGGTAAGAAAATAGGATAAAAGTTATACCATTAATTTGACATGCTGGAAAAGAAAACCATTTACACAATGGAATTGAATTTTGGGGAATATATGAATCAGGGTTGCCAACACGAAATGATCAGAATGCGAGAAAAACACAAAAATCAAGATATAAATTGTAATGATATATTTTATAAAAATTAATAAAATGGTGATATGGGGAATTTATATCAAATTTTAAAATGATCCAAATTTTTACAAGTCCTAAAAGTCAGAATCTCTTGAATTTTTCAAGTCCAAGATGTCTAAAACCTGACAAAATGTCTAAAATGCAGGTAAACTCCCGTCTAATCAATTGCCTAAAAGTCAGAGTGATCTCTCTGAAATTTTCCAAGTCCAAAGAGTGGATTGAAATCTCAACAAGTCCTAAATTTTTCCAAGTTTGAAAAATCAGCTTCTCACTTTATAAATTTTTTCTCAGGTCTGGAAAGTCAGAATCTCTGAAATTTTCCCTAGTTCAAAAACTCAGGTTAATCCAGTCTAACATAATGTCTGACTTTTGAAAACTCGAATAATTTATTAAGAAAATTTAGGTGAAAGGCTGTTTGACAAAATGTCTAAAAATCAACGTGATTTCTGAATTTTTTTAAGTTCAAAAAGTCTTTCGATATCTAAAAATGTTTCCAAGTCCAAAAAAAGCGGACAAAATGTCTAAAAATGATCTCTTAAAGTAAAATCAAAAAGTATCCCTCCTGTTTGTTGTTTACGTAAATATTGCAAACCGAACAAAACACATTAAGCATCAGAAAATAATTTAAAATTAGATTTGATCTACTATGTTTCAGAGATGTTAGTCCTATAATCCTTTTCCCCTCAAATTTCAAAAGGATTAAAAAAGGAAAAAACTTGAAAAATTACAACATGAATTGAGTGAGTACAAGATTCAAAATTCTGACATTGGAGCTTAGCACAATTTTACCCCTAATCCAAGTCTTTAAGGGGGGGGGGATATTTCAAGATTTTTTTACAAAATTTCAGTATCGATATTTGATTACCAGTATAGGAAAATTTTATGCTGATTACCTAATTTTCAAAATAATTTGAACCCAAAATAAACTTCTAAAAGAAGGCGGGAGTGCATAAAGCTCAAAATTTTGAAATTTTCTAAATGAATTTCAAAATATAGCATTTTGAGGGTGTTGAACGATTTGAATAATCTAAACCAGGTTCCAGATGAGGGGGGAGGGATCCTCGGTCTCTTGAAATTAATTACTTTCATCATTCATCCTGAAAAGAAAACAAACTTATGTCATTCAAGTCAGATTGAGGAGGGGGGGGGGGGGTAAAAACTGCGATGACATTTCTCGTAGGTATAGAGTGTCTAGGAAGTGGTTGTTCACACACGATACTCGTACATATACTAATCGAGTGCCAGTAAAGAATGGCAAACGATGAACATGCTGCCTATACATAAAATTGAAGGAGCAGATGTCTATTTGAAAAATTTATTTATTTCTTATGATCCTTTTGTACAGTTTTAAAATTAAGGAGCTACAAACGAGTTAGAACAAAAAAAATCTAAACCCATAACGCATTTTTGAAAAATTAGCGACTTACTTGGTTTTTTAAGAGAGACCTTAAAAAAAATGAATCAATATTTCATCTTTCGTTAGAAAAATTAATGAGATTTTAATACTTAATCCAACAAATAGATTAAAGCTGAATAGTGTCGATTCTCCATTAAATCTGCCATAAAAAATTGAATATTGGGATAACAAACAGATAATGAGAAATTACAAGTTATTTTCTGATACCTATTTGTTTTCAAACTGAAATCTACGCTCTGTTCGGTTTAAAAGCGAAAATATAAAATCTCATTTTCACATTCAGATTATCCACAACACGTAAAATAATCGGAGAGGTTTTCACGGTAGATATAGAAAAATAGAGAAAAAAACGACATAAACTTTCGCGCAGCGCATCGTACAAAAGACGAAGTCGAAGACCTGCATTATCGGTACTAATTTCGCTGCAGAATTATAAAAGTATAAAAATTCGCTTTTAAGTAAATCTGTCGGCGAATAATTGGAATTTAAGTATTTTAGAAGGCGGCAAAACTTTTTGGCTAATTTTCGCTCGCAGGATAAAAGTTTGCGGCACGGCGCGGCGTGGCGTGGCGCATTCGGAATAAGAGCGATTTCGCGAGAGAAACTTATCATTTAAAGGAATCTAATACAATTAAAGAAGAAAATGAATGATATCGACATTAATTTTATTTCGTCGCTGCAGGAGACGGATTAGATAAATTCGAATTGAAATAACAGAGTGGAAAAGTTTATGAAAAATGCGAGGTGTGCCGGAGGCGTTACGAACCGAATATTTTCGCTATGGTATCGAAAATAACCTCATTATTTGTCTAAGCTGTATACACGTAAGGAGAGAACGAGAAGGCAAAGAGGGAAAAAATTCTCGGGCGAAGGGATTGGTATGAATTTAAAATATTATTCGGGCTATTTGCTCGCGCATTCGAATTGTAAACACGCATTTCCTTGGTTTTTTTCTCCCTTTCGTTCACTTTTCCGAAGCCTAAAAAAAGGAAAACTTATATTAAACAGTTCATAAATTTACGACGAAGGAGAAGAAGTAAGGGTAAAAAATGAAATACATAAACAGAAGGAAAAAGTCGATAAACGAAAAGAAGCGAAAGTTTTCACGTAAACTAAAATGTCGAAAAGATATATGGAAATTTCTGTATGGTAAGTTACGACGAAGAATTTATGAATAAAACATGGTTTTATAGGATCACAAAATGAAGCACATGGCAGAATTACAACTAAGTGTCGTTTCCGATCCGGATATGAAACAGCAGTTAAGCAACCAAATTATGCAATACGAGGAAAACATGGAAAGATTATATTGCGAACAGTTCCGATTAAGATGTTACATTTCCAGCCTTCAAAATGGAGAATTACCCAATCCGAAAGTAAGTACACGTTTGTTTAGTTTTGTTAATTATCCAACTTTGTCGCGAGCACCGAAACACCAAACCCGTTAAATGTACCGTTGTTATACCAAAAGCGAATATTTTTTCAAATCTACTCGTACGTTGCTGGGTTTGGTAGTAATGGTATCCTACCTTTTTCACCCTTCGACGAATGTCACGAAATTGAATGAATTTTGTAATTTCGCGCTTCTCTCTGCGGTACCTACACATGCGAGTCGTATCCAGGTGCAGAATTATATCGTAAATCTCGCCCAAACAAACTGGAACGAAAAAATTATTGGATTTTTCCACTCGTGTGACGTGATTTTAATACGTTATGATTTATAGAAATGACGGTTTGTCGTTTGGCTTCTCAACCCCTGCAAAACACGCCACCAGCAAAGCTCTCGTATGCTAAAGAAGTTTCCACCTATGCTTTCGTATCTACCTACAAATACAGGGTGTTCCGGTAGTAGTGCATCGCCTTCAAACCAGATTGCAGCTACCTAAACTACATAAGTGTATGCATGTTTGCCAGCCCCAGGATTTAAAGGAGCAAAGGTATGCATTAGTCCTGATAAACGTTTCAAAACGTCGCAACCCCACTGAAAATATTGATAAGTAAATTTTATTGAAACTTTCTTGTAGAACTTTTTAAGCTCGTCACAATGAGTTATATTCATGTTTTGCCTACTTCTAAAATTGAAGGAGCTACAATGATTTGAAAATTTGTTGGATTTATAACTCCTTCAATTTTCAAGTTATGCAAAATTTTGTAGGAGTCATTTTTTGTTGAGATTTGTGAACTCTACAAAATGAGCTAATAGTTTTTAGCATATTTCTAAAATTGAAGGAGCCACAGCCATTGAAAATATGAAAAGTGGCATTATTTTCTTAAAAATAAATTTTTCATATTTCTCTCCCATGATTTCAATTTTGGAGCTCGACAAAAAATTATTAGCTCACCTTGAAGAGCTCAAAAAGCTCAACAAAAAGTGACTCTTACAAAATTTTGCATAACTTGAAAATTAAAGGAGTTATGAAGCCTAAA
The DNA here is from genome assembly GCA_900064475.1 of Pseudococcus longispinus. Classification (NCBI taxonomy): domain Eukaryota; kingdom Metazoa; phylum Arthropoda; class Insecta; order Hemiptera; family Pseudococcidae; genus Pseudococcus; species Pseudococcus longispinus. Next base: position 17,009 of record FIZU01060352.1, read on the forward strand.
AATTTTCAAATCATTAAAGCTCCTTCAAATTTAGATTTAGGCAAAACTTGAATATATTTCATTTAGTAAAGCTTGAAAAGTTCTACAAGAAAGTTTTTGAAAAAATTTGCCCATCTACAGGGTGTTCCAGTTAAAAGCGACCGCTTTCCAACTGATGAGTAGGCAACCCATCAAGAGCCCAAGTAGATATGTTTGTGTACTCTTGGAATTGTAGGGGCAAAGTTATGCTCATTCGAATTTTTTTTTGAAACCTTGTTCATTACTTTGATTTATCATAAAAATTTTACTACGATAGGTGGAAAGGTGCAGTTTGCGTCATTTGGAGGAGCATTCATTCTAGTTTTTTCTTCACGCAAAAGGCTTTTGAGTTAGTTGATCAGGAAACCCCAATCGCTAATAAAATGTTCAAAAAAATGTATATTTTATTGAAATTTTAAAAAATTTCTCATGTTAACGTACCATTATTTTGTGAACTCAATTTGTGTAAAAAATCATGATCTTTCTAGTGGTGCAAACTGTCACTCTCTGTCTGTAGTATTAAAGGTTTTGCGAAAAATCAAAAATGATGAACAAGATTTCAAAAAAAAAAAAAATTAGAATGAGCGTAACTTTGCCCCTTCAGTTTCAAGGGTAGGCAAACATATCTACTTAGGCTCCGGATGGGTTGCCTACTAACCAGTTGGAAGGCGGTCACTCTTGACTGGGACACCCTGTATATTATCAGCGGAGTTACGACGTTTTGAAACACCTACCAGGATTAACGCGTAACATTACCCCTTCAAATCCTGAGTTCGGCAAACATGCATACACTTATGTAGTTTGGGTAGGTGCATCTCTGGTTTGAAGGCGTTGTACTACTGCCAGAACACCCTGTATGTTTACGGATTAAACGTGTGTAAAACGACTAAACGTTGTTCAACGTTTAAAACATATGTTCGATTTCAATGCCAGTAATTGACAGAGGTTTTTCTTCGGTTTTTTTTTTTTTGACAACTCGGCATGTTTTACTCTCCGGTGCGAGGTTTTGGTTGTTTTAAGCTTTGTTGAAAGTATGGTAGCCAAATCGCGTGGCACGTTTAAAATAATAATCTCGTTCCAGAATACTTTGTCCGCACATGATAAAGTTGAGACTTTTATTTCTTGTTAGCGAGCCAAGTTTTCCCTTGACTATTAAATTCGAGAACACTTATACAATGATAAAGAGGTACCATGTACTTTGAGCGCTTGGTTTAGCAAGAAGTACATATTCCAGCCTTTTGCAAAATTACGGCGGTTTAACTCGATGCGATGTCGTAAATAATATACATTTTTCTGTAAACCACATCCCCACATCAAGTTTTCGCCGTGATTAGAGCATTCGGCGAGTAGTTTATTTTTGAATTGCGCCAGCGAAATTAATACCTACACGGATATAAACCTATGTAGTTTTGAATGAAGAGTGAAACGGTATACAGAGGTAGGTATTTGAAAACAGCTACGAGCTGTTGGTTTTTAAGTATATACGAGAAACATTATTGGGAATGCTTCGTCACGAGCTTTCTTCTCATCAAGAATGTACTACTCGAGAGGCTGCATTTTTATTCCAAGTGTTGGTCGCCTTGTTACTAGAGTATGTACTTAGTGGTATACATACCTATACCTATACCCTACACGAATACGTACCCATACGTAACTGTATGAAGCTTTGTGAAAAAAAAACTACCACCGACACGCCGGGTAATTGCGAAAAAAGAATGAAATTACATATCGTGGTGGGATTATATTCATACTTTAAATGAATAAAACTTTCGGAAAATAGGTCTCGTAATTTTTTTCTTTCCTCGAGTGCGAATTTTAAGTAAAATTTCCTTTACAATGAAAACTTACTTAATTGCTTTTAGAATTTTTTCTCTCCCTTTTTTTTCAAAGTTGAATGTTTCAAAAGACCGGAATCTGACATTAACTATAAATTTTACCAGCTCGTTTGGAAATTTTTCAAGCGATGAAGAATGTTGAAAAGTTTTATCCTTCTTTTCTCCACCCTTTTTTCATCGCTTCTATACCTCATCCATCTCGACGATTCAACGTATTGTCTCATTATTGTGTTTCTAAATACGGTAGAGGAGGAGGTGAGAAGAGCGATAATATTGAAATACATTTGCAACAATGAAATATAAGCTTACTCGAATTTTTAGAGGTGTTGATTGAATATTTGAAAGGTTTTATTTCAAAAGTTTATAATCGATGATTACGGCGTATTTTTTTACTTAAGTAAATTTTTAAAATACCTTTTTCAAAAAAAAAAAGAATGTGTGGTATTTTTGGGAGTGAAAAATAGAACTGGTTATAATTGAACTTGTTTGTTATGTTTGGATCGATCACCAATCAATAATCAATAGTTTGGAGGTAAACACCAAAAAAACAAAATAAATCAATGCATATTAATTGTTTTCGTGGTCAGAAAAATAGTTCAATGTATCAAAATTTCAAAAATCATCAACTCTTTGTATGAATCATAGTAAAGTTCGTATGGTTTTGAGACCAAAAACAATGTCAAATTCGGAATTCACATAAACTTTTTTAAAAAAACAAATTCAACGATTTCGTAATTTTCAAATTTTGAACAATATGATTTATTTTTATGAAAATTTCACCTTAAAGGGACTTCTCGTTCATAAAAATGAAAATCGCGAAAAAAAAAATCGAAAAAAGTTTTCTAAACTGGTAATCTGGAGGAGTGGGGGGGGGGGGGGGGGGGGGGGGGGGGGGTAAAAATGTTCAAAGATTTAAAAACTATTACAGGATGTTTAAATCTATTTTTTTTTTGGAAATGCACGACTTTTTTCATGATCTTCTTTATATATCGAATGTTTTTTTTCTAAAAAATCTGGTAACTTGACAACAAAAAAATCATGAAAAAAAAATTCAAATCGATTACAATCCAATGTGAATTTTGCCTGATAAAAAACCAAAAATCCATGGTTTTCACAGTAAAATCCATTAATTTTCAATTACTCAGAAATTTTTTGCATAATTCATGCGACTCTTCCACGACTTCTATGACCTGTTAAACATCTTGTATTATTGATTTTAACGATAACTTCAATAAAAAGAGAGAAAAGTCTGTTGTTACTCGCTGTAAAATTTGTTTTAGCTGATTTTTTTTTTTTTTTTTTTTTTTTTTGAATAAAATGGAAGAAATAAATTTTTTTTTGCTGTTTTTTTTTTTTTTTTTTTTTTTTTTTGAATAAAATGGAAGAAATAAGGAATTATCTCACATTAACTCATCCAGACAAAAGAACCATTATTATTTGAAAACAGTAAATTGAGCACTAAAAATTAAAAGAAAGGATTTTTACAATTTAGACCCCCCCCCCCCATAAATTTTTATCACTCATTCCCATGCTGTGGGCTGGCTACAGATCGTGGTGTCTATAGGAAGTTTTTCTCAAAAAATCAGAACCTCTTCAATATACCTACCTTTTTTTTATTACTTTTCACAAAACTTTCAGAAGACTACTTCTTTTAAAATGAATCAGCAGGCCTGACCAAACGACCCATTTTTCAAAATTAGGAAAAAATACATTTTAAAAATATCATGAGAAGGGGGTATTCTATGCAATAAAAAACTCGTTTTTTCAATACTGTTCATGACAAAAATGAAATAATGAAAAACAAAAAATGAACTTTTGAAAAAAAACAAAAACTGAAATTTCATCATTTCACTCAAATTCAATTCAATTTTTGATATTTTCACTGCCTACTTTTCTTGAAATTTTGAAAAAATTCACTACCTCAACTAGCAGTAGACACCCTGCAAATCTGTGAATTATTAATTTGAAAATAGCTGAGTAAACGTAATTACCTAATGACAGGTAACTAGAAGACCATTTTGTCATCTTTTAAATGATACTCAATAAAACGGGTCAAATTTTCAGCAATTATCTTTTTTTTTTCAATTTGCTCTCAAAATGTGTTTTCCCCCTTTAATTTCTCGAAAAAAAAAAGAATTAAGCAAGTCAAAATAAATACATAAAATCTTGGCAAAATCTGATGACAAAGCCAAATGTGAGAATTCCTCAAAATTATACCTCCTTTTTGATTCATTCAAACGATGACTTTCTTACCATCTCCATTATTTAGGGAAAAAATGGTGAAATTGAAAAATATTTTGTATAATTTTAATGATTTGAAATTTTTTCAAGTTTTTGATTTTTTTGGATGTTTTCTACAATAGTTAGGTATTATTGTATTTGAATTTTTACATTTGTAATTTTAAAAATTCCAGCACTAAATTTTATGTCTATGGGTTCATCTCCAAATAAGCCACTTCAGTTTTATCATTTCCAAAGCTTAAATTTCAAGACTTTGCTCGACGTAAATACGATTCGTTCATTTACACCAGATTTACCTTCGGAAAAATACTCTGCACGAATCCGTATGTCCAAAACAATCGCATCACCCTTATTGGACGATTACACTAATTCATCGATAAATTTTACCCAAGCTGTATATCTTTAAATCAGGAAACTCCCACTCGGTATAAATTATCGGCGGTACACATCGAGCCACCACTTGATGCGACCATATAATATACACGTTTCGGCAGTTCAAGACATAAATTAGCATTAAGCTTAATAAATAGCATAATCGAGCAACCAATTTCGGGTGCGTCAAAATAGCGTAACAATTTGCTAATGTGTCCCCGATGAGGTAACTACAATTAAGCCAACCCGTGTAATGTAATTGTTACATACCGTGAACATCGGTGGGTTCTATTAAGCGAAGAATATCCGTCATGTTGAAAGCATTTTCATTAAAATTGACTCGGGATTTTTCAACACGTGTTTTCCTGCATCCTTCCCGCCGCAACTCGACGCGACGCCAACTTTAAATGGGAAATTACTGCTTTTATCGGTTCAGGTTGCTTCGTTATCTCTAATTGATTAAATCTTTTTAATTATACGTTTACATTGCATTGTATATCAGAATTTAATGTACCTAGTACGAGTACAGTACATATTTGAGAACCGTCTCGGTCCGTTTTTCCACGTCTAGACAAACCTATTAACGAATGAATTTTTTTCACCGTTTGCTAAGCAAATGTAATTCCATCTTTTTTCGACTGGTTCGAGAATCTCTGACAATAAAGCGAAACTCAACTTCGGTACAAAAAAATTTTCCTACAACGTAGGACGAACCGAAAACTTAATTTATAGCCATTTTAGGTCTAATAAAGAGACTTCGATATAGAATACCGCCATATCAACTGCGAGTATTCGTACACTATACACGATCGTGTTCAAAGGATTCTTGGCAAAAAAGCCTCAACGGCGAGATTTGGGTTTTTGAAATACCCAAACTATTCGCCGAGAGTTTTGCATGTATTACGCGTAGGGATTCTATTTTGATAATTTATTGGACGAGCCGCGCCTCTTCCGTCAAATGTAGGTGTTGGAAAACGATGTCGTTTAATTTTCGCTAAATAGGTTAGCTTTGGTGAAAATGCGGCGCTCTTGGTACGCGCCAAAGTGCAGAAGACGAAGAGAAAAAGTAAATAGAAAATCTTACTTATAGAACAAGATTTAAGTTAGTGCTGGTCGAGTTTTTAAAGAATATTGTTGTATGAGTATGGTCATTAATCATTTTGGCGGTGTATTTGTCTGCTGTATAGTGGCTGGTACACGTCGTTATTTGAGTTTTTGAAAGAAAGCTCTCTGGAGGCAATCGATTCATCAATCTAGCCAGATTAGGTTTTTACGTGGTATTAGAAAGAGAGAACCAGAGAGGGAAAAGAGTCGGCGAATAATTGTGCGCGTATTTTGTATTGGATTTCAATTGGGAAATTTATACGTACTTTTTGGCTCGTACGACCTCCATAAATATCGTAAAAACTGAAAAAGATAACGTCGCTTTTAAATTGATTTTTTTTTAATACATCAACTTATTGAAAAATTTTTCCTTGTACTATCAAAAAAAAGCAAAAAATTGCACAATGCTTGGAAATTAATCTCACATCGGTTATCACAGCTCGAAATCGCAAAAGCTACCATGAAAACTTGTTAGCCCACCGTGCGGTCGTACGGATTCACCGAGTTATGTTGGCGCGAATTGGTATCGTGCCAAACTCGAGTTGGTCATTTTCTGCGTTTTACGGTCTTCCGTCCAGTTGACTTTTATACCATTGGATACTTGAATTTATCGCCGGGTTTTATATAAATTATAGCAATTTTTTGTCCTCTTCTTTTCTACCACACCAATCACTCGGTGTACAAAATTTAATATTTAAATTCGTCGTATGTAATGTACCTATATACTCGTGTGCCATAATCCGCGTCGCCATTTTTTCCACCATCCAGAAAAAAAATTTTCAGCAATGGAAATACAAGGAAAAAAATTACCAACGAATTTTTTTATAATGTAATTTTTTTTAAAAATACATGGAAATGGTTTTACGGACGTATAGATATTGCGTAGAGTGTCATTTTTGCCGCATCGAGTTAAAGGAAATTTTTTCCCAAGGAAATGAGAAAATACACTTTGTTATTAGCTTTTCAAAGATTTGAAAATTTCTACCGGCTTTAAACGTATCACTACTCGAGCGTAATTATGTAAATTCATGTTTTACAAATTGAGTTTCCTTTTGTGCACCATCTTCGTAATGTACTTAGATTTTACTTTGATGGAGATTTTAAAGAGGCTTTTTATACGTATACGTTTGCAGTAGACTTTTCGAGAAATATTTTACCGAATGGCGGTTTTTTCGCGATTCGAATTTTTTCCGTCACGATGTACTCGTAATTAATGAATTTGAAAGAAAAATCGATTTCGGAGAAATATGAATTATTGTTGGAATTGCATTCTTTGTAGAGAATACGATAAATATGAATATGAATGCGGTATACTCGTTGAAATAGTTGGTAATATTTTCACGAAGAGATATTCTAGAACTTTGTACTTACAATCGCTTTAAATTGTTCGAGTACTTGAACTTACGTGAAAGTTTGAAATGAAAAAGGTTTTGAGTAGGCATTTTGAGATTATTTTTGAAGATGATTGCAAAGGATCTCATATGCAGCAGCATAATCAGAATTTTCAGAAACAGAGAACGAAATATGATGGTGACTATAGTGACAACTGTAGGTATATAGAAGTCAAAAAATCGAAAAAAATAAAGGTTTGTGCAAAAAAAAATTGGAAAATGACATGATTTTTGAAATAATTATCCGAAATACGAAGATATTTTGGGCAAATTAGGACGCACCTACTTAGTGCAAAGGAGAAAATTTTTTAACAAATCACGTTGAAAAAAAATTGATATTTTTGAACATTTGACATGACATTTTTGATATCATAGGGAACACCCCCCCCCCCCCCCCCCCCCCCCCC
>FIZU01060359.1:0-26466 GCA_900064475.1 Pseudococcus longispinus
AAGACGCATGAAAAAGGTTCTATAGTATTTTCATTTTTGTGAACCGGTTCTCGAGTTATTCACGATTAAAGTTTTCAAATACCTTCAACGCCTTGAATATTGCAGTTACGTGAAAATCATTAATAACCTTTTTAATAGCATTTGAAAATACGCATTAAAAAGGTCATATACAGTTTTCAATTTTATGAACCAGTTCTTGAGATATTTGCGATGATACAGTTCGTTTTTTTCCAAAATTTGAATTTCGTTTTAAAAACTCATATAAAGTGAAATTTTTTGATTGTTGAAGATTTATTATGAAATTTACAGTGAGAAAATCAGCTTTTCTAACGCATTTGCTGCGTTAGAGTTCTTTTCCTTTCTATTTTGCGAAGGAAAAAAAAAGAGTTTTCCCAAAGTTGGAAAAAGTGTTGGATTAAGATGTAGTTGATGGTCGAATACATTAAATACATCAAATACTCCAATAAATACGAATAGATAATATTAATCATAGGTCAAGGGATACAGCGGTGAGTCAGAAATTAGCTAGTAAGATTCTTTCTGGTACACTTTCCCGAATGGATTTTTCCCCGAATAACAGATTTCCCGAATAATTTTTTCATAAAAAATGAGTTTTTCCGTAATACTTTTTTCTAAGTAAGACTAGTGTTTGTGATAAGTATTTCCATGGAAAGGTAATTGGTTGATGATAGGGAAGGCATATGCAGCATAAGTAATTTCATAATTCGTTGCGATAGAAACAATTGAGAACGGAAAACTGCTAACACTAACAAACAACGCAAGTGAAGGGTGGCTTAACAGGTTCCACATATTGTTGGGCAAAAACCACCCAGACCTTTACGTTGCATTGAGTGGATTCGGAAACTTGTCCGGGAACCAGTTAGGAAAGAATACCTATAATTAGTCATGATTTATAATCTAATTTTGATAAGGGTTATTGCAATAAACAGTCATGATCTAACACTAAAAATCTTAATCAGAATTCATATAATTATTACGCAATTATTTTGAAAATTGGAAAAAGTGTTTTCTAAGAATTCAATGTCAAAGTCCAATAGAAAAATGTTGCTATTTATTATGAAAAATCACTTCATGAAATTTTGCATTGGAAAATCGCGGTTTTAAAAATATTCATAATTTACTTACAGGGTGGCTCATTTATAAGGTCGAAGAGAGGGTTTGAAAATGAACCCTCTTGAAAAAAACTAATAGTTCTTATGATAAAGAGAATTTTGAGCTCTACAGCTTTCATCCCTCCTGTTTTTTTCGTAGCACCCTTAGTTTGCCCAGAAAATTTATGTTCATATTATGAGAAACTTACGAAGTCAATAATTTTAAAAACAAAACAACTTTTGACTGCAAAAATCTCAAAAACTAAGCTCTCTAGAAAAAAAAAACTAATTAATCTTAAAAGAAGGAGAATTTTGAGCTCTGTAAGTTTCATTCCTTGCATTTTTTTCGTAGCATCCTTAGTTTGGCCAGAAAATCTATGTTTATGGGAAATGTACAAAGTTGATGATTTTGAAAATAAAGAAAAAATCAAAAAAATTGTATCGACTTTGTAAATTTTCCATAAACGTGAATTTTCTGGGCAAACTAAGGGTGCTACGAAAAAAATACAAGAGATGAAAATTGTAGAGCTTAAAATTCTCTTTCCCTTCAGATCTATTAGTTTTTTCTCTAGAGAGCTTAGTTTTCGAGTTTTTTGCAATCAAAGAAAGGGCCACCCTTTATGTAGCATTTCATAACATCTTTCTATAATTTTTTCAACGTTTAAATAAAAAGTTATAAAAATCATCTACAAACACCTACACCACATTTCCATCGTATGTTCAACATTTCAACAAAAAGTCATAAAGTAATCGCATCGAGAAATTGTTTCTTTTTCAAATTCCGAACATTTTGAGTCACAAATTATGAAGAAAATGAAGAAATGATCTTATGGTGAGATTATAACTTTGTTTTATTACTTTTCGTTGAAATGTCAAATATTCAACGAAAATAAAAATAAAAAATGAAACTTCAAGTTAGTAGATATCTTTCAATCATTTTTTTGGCATTTCAACAATCATTTTTTCGAAATTTTTTACATTTTGTCGCCGACAAAATCAATTTCACACTTGATGACTTTTTGTTAAGCTGTAAGAAGATCAGGCAATCAGGGGGAGGGGGTGCGAAAAAAAAATTTCTTGTAAAATTTTTCAAAATGCTCATTATTTGATTGAAATAAGTGAATGTGTTGAGCGAGGGCGAAAATGTTTGCAGAAAAAGGACATTAAAAATCTTGAATTTAATAATTTTTCTAACTTCAGTTGTCAAGAAGGGCGAATCTCCAAATCCCCCCCCCCCCAAAATACGATACTTGTGAAGTAAATAAATAATAATGATGACCTAATTTTTCGAAATTTTTTTCGATAGATTTAGGTATGATCCCCACACTGGCAAAAATTTAAAAAAATTTTGAGTAGTGTAAAATGGTCTGAAAATTGAGAAAAAAAATTTGCAGAGTGTCCGCACCAAAACTATGCCCCACACGACAATTTCAAGTTTTCAAAGTCGATTTCAAGATCATTGTAGGGGTTGAAAAAAATTGAAAAAATTTTAAAACATTACCCCTGAACACTTGTACCTACATACCAAGTTTGATGAAAATCGGCTGAAAAATCGCGGAGATAGAATTTTTTAGCTTAAAATCACTATTTTGGGGGTCCAGCCACCGGGGGGATGAGTTCAAGGATTCCGCATTAGCTCTAAAATAATCTTTTACCATAACAAATCGGAAGCCCTAAAAAAATTTTGAAATTCGACCAAAGACCGATTGACCCCCTTATCACACCAGAGTCTTTATGGTTTTTAATTTCGTTTGATTTATTTTCGTTTTTTCTTAAAATTAATTTTCGATTTTTCATTTTTTTTTCAGATTCTTCATGTTACGAGTATTTCCTCTATTGACAATTTAAGTAGCATAATGCTAGCATGGCTTGCCTGATTTTGAACACTTTAGTAGCATTATGCTAGCATATATGCTACTAGTAATGCTAGCATTGAAAAATTTTAGTAGCATAATTATAGCATGGAACTACCAAAGCTGATCAGCTTGATTTTTGATGATTTTTCACAAGATACATAACTATGGGTAAGTTTAAAACGTTTTAAAACTTTGTTTTTAAAAATTAAGTTACCTACAAGCATTCGATGTTACCCCCTCCCCCTCTCCTGTCACCAATGCAGTGGAGTAGCCACAGTCATTCAAGGAGGAATGCAATGGGGAAAATATAATTTTTTGTAAAAATATGCATTATTTTGTTATAATAAGTAACGACAAAGGCATTCAAAACTTGAAATTCCATCATTTTTTCCAATATTTCAGACCTCATGGGAGAGGTCCGCTCCCATGACTACGCCACTGCACCAATATTCTTCAACCCAATCTTCACACCGTTTATTCACCTTGTTCTTTTCAAAACAGGTATTCTTTTACATTTCAACATTTAAACTCTCATTTCTTCAATGATTTTTCAAAATTTTGAGACAAAATTTTACTGAACGCTTGAATTGGCATTTTATAATCAAATCTATGCATAATCAATAGGGGCATGGCTAATTAAATTATTAAAATAATGATCGTTGTAGCTAATAGTAAATTTTGATGAATCAACATTTCCAATTTTAAAATAAAAAATTTTAGTCGATGATTAACAGCTTGAGAATTTCAACATAAAAGTTAAAATTAGATGTGAAAAGTTTATATATATATATTTTTTTTTTTTTTTGGGATAAAATTTATTCATAAAAATCTATTAAAATGAATGAAAAAAAAACCAATGAAATATGTGTATAAATTTTTAGCAATTGTCCAACAATAAATTTACAAGCAGGAAGGATAGGACTGCTTACGCTGTTGGTAATAAAAATTGTAACAATACTGGTAAAGGTCAATAGAGAAGATGACCCTATACTTCCAAATAAAATTCAGCCAATTTCTCGCTTAATTACAAACAACGCGAAAAAATCGAATAATTTTTAAATTTCTCCATCCCCTCTTCATTTTCAATCGCGTCCTTGCGCGAACTGGATTTCATGCATACTAAATAAATTCCTATCTAGATAAGATACCGATTAAAAAAATTCTTTTTCACCCAAGAGCTTCCTTTTCAATTTATTTCTCATTGCACAGCCGGCAACATTTCGAACACAATCCAATGATCTAATAAATAAATTAACATCACGCGAACAGAAAAAGTGAATGGTTGTAAGTTGTAACTGTAATAGTTCAACCTCCCGGCCATCAAGGTTAACTATTTAACAATTATGGTTATTCATTTTAAAGAAAAATGTGGTCGACGCACCGCAAATATTTTACTTAAATTAATCGCGTAAAAACTATATCTGCGGCGATGCTAGGTATGGTTTGCATGTAATTCGATGTCGGTTTCTGAAATTCCGCTTTATTAGCGTCATTAAGTATACGATTATATCATCGAAGAAATGACCAATAGATCGATCATAACGATGAAAAAAAGAGCAATCTGTGGCCTTGAATGATCTAGCATAATAATTCGTTCGTATACAAATAAGATGGTGAACAATGAATTTCGCATCGTTCCAGGGGATTACACATGGTTAAAAAGATCTTCGGGCGAACAGTGTTCACACAGTTTGCCAATCTTTATTTCGGCAGCAAATTCTCTCTAAATGTGTAGCTGAGATTTGAGAGTGAAAAACATTCGAGTCCAGATTTTTTTCGATTTTTTTTGTGGAATTTCAATCAGGAAGAACTTTTTTTTTCGGTCTATGGCGTCCTGAGTTAAAAACGAATTTTTGGATTTGACTCCTTTTCATTATCAGCCTCAGAAATGCATTTTTCAATCGAAAGAGTAGGGAAATAAAATTAGGTAACTGTCGTTGAATTCGAGAAATCATTGATCAAAGGTAGCTTTTTGAAAATCCTTTATTCAAATCCAATTCCTACATAATTCGGGATCAAGTGTTTTTTTAGGTATACAAAATTGTAAAATTAGCATATTTTTGCAGTACACATGTGATTTTATTCTTGCTGATGTGTGAAAAAAAATTGATTCAGTTTCTGCCTATTTTGAAAATTTTATCCGGATATTAAAAGAAATAAATTCAGTTGCCATAGATGAGCTAAGGTATAGGTGCTGATAAGACAGTAATTGGTCAAGGGTGATGAATATAAATCACTGACCCATTAAAATCCCCTATTCACGTGTTAACAACGTTTATAAATTTAATAGCTGTACTCAGATATATCTAATTCATCGAAAGATTATCCAAAAACTATAAAAACATCAAAATAACACCGACGTTTCATAAAAATAACTCATAACTCAGCATTACATTAGCAAAAAACAGAATTTCTGTAGCCATTCTTCAAAGCACATAATCGTGAAGCTTTTCTTTATAAAAAAATCTTTTTAATATCGTAAAAGCATAATCCCGTTATAAAATTACCTATCTAAATACATGTCACATAACACGAAACAGGTTTGAATAATCTTTCGAAACAAACCGACGAAATATCGTTAGTAAATACCTCTTTTCGAGTAATCAGTTGGAAAAAAAGCACCGAAAATAAATCTATAAATTGATTCTTACTTTTTATAAAAATTCGCATTTTTTCCTTCGGTCCTTCATGCATATGGGAATAAATTGAGAAAGAAAAAAAACACTAAACTTTCGCCGAGAACGAAATAATAATAAAATGTTAATCGCGTATTAACGACAACCCAGCGACAACAGCGAGCACGCCCGATGACCGCAATAGCAGAACATAAACTCGCGTAGTCGAGTCGAGTAAACTCGGGCAAGGGTTCAGGTGTCTCAGGTATAAGTTTAACCGAATACTTAGGTATGTTTTTTAATGACAGTCGTACAATCGCGTTGCCCAAACCAAGTCGAGTTGCCTTTTGTGAGCAATATACCGCTGCGTGGCGTGGAACCTGGAACGTTGTTTAATGCATCGCGATCGTGGCTGTATCAAAGCATCAGCACCAACGTTTTACTCTCAGATGCCCGATGCCATTGCCATTCCTATATAATGAACAATTCCCATTTAATGAAATCCATCTTGTCCATTGACCAGTGTTACCAACGAGAGGAGCGTGATGGCCTGGTTGGAGAATGTAGATGATGAGGTGTATTATGTAGTATGATAGTATACCAGAGCCTACGAGTATTGTGTGAAGTTTATTATTAAACAAGAGTCACGTGGAAAATACAAACCGGTTGGTACTGGCAACGTTGCCGTTGCTTCTGCTTACTTGGCACTTGGCAGGATACTCGTAGGTATATGTACCTATGTAGTATGTATCTGTATCTAGGTATTATTGTATACCTATGTACTGCTTCTTTTTTATCTTGGAGAAAAGAAAGTAAATTTTATTTCATTAAGAGTAGAGTATGAACGAAATTATGTACTTAATAAGTACCAAAGTACCTACTTAGCTACTTACGTTAATACTTATTACATATTCACATCAACGTATAAATAAATCAATGATGAAACCAAAGTAGGAAAAAACACATTCATTTCGTCTAGGACTCAGCAAGCAGAGGTTTCAGGTTTTGAGAGAACACTCTCCCCTAATAAGTTTGAAAAGTTCTCAAATTTAGCATTTAAATCATTTGCTGGGTTAGCACCGAGAATATCCTCAAGAAATTGAACAATTTTTTTTTGCTTAAAATTTGGTGAAGTCAAAAAAGCACGAATTACTGACAAAAGTTGTAAAAATTGTTGAAAGCAAAACAATCATTTAAAATAAAAATGGTCAAAAAAAACATGAAAATCGTCAAAACTGTTGTTAAAATTATGTAAACGTCAGAAAAAATCAGCAAAAATATTGTAAGCGAGGTCCAAAATCCATTAAATTTACAATCTTCGAAAAGGATATCCTCCATTTAGAGGGCGAAATTCCCCTGTCCTCAGATTTTGGAAAAATTTTGGCATACGATGGGGGACCCTAAAAAAAATTTTCGTGCAAAAAATGTTTTCTCCTCCCACAAAATTTTCAATATTTTTCGTGATTTTGTGACTACTTTTGCGATTATTTTACCAATTTCTATGATCACTTCAGACATTTTTACGATAGGGTACCCTCCATTAAGAGGGCGAAATGCGAATGCCCCTGTCCTCAAATTTTAGAAAAATTTTAGTGTAGTGTTGGGGGACCCTAAAAAACATTTTTCGTGCAAAAAATTTTTTCGCCTCCCATCCCCTTCACCAGGAGGTCAAAAAACGCGATTTTCAGGTAAAAAATTCTCACTTAACGGATATTTGAGGGAAAATTTTGAAACAAGTGAAAATGTATGGGGGAAGAATGAGGCTTTTCGCCTGAATTTTTTTGGAATTTTTCGCCTCATATATGGCGCGCAGTACGCATAACAATACTTGAAATTGCCAGGGTCCTTCTGGACGACTTGAAATTTTTCCAAGTTCAGAGTTGGTGTGAAACTTCCAATTCTAGAGCGCGGTGGAGAGGGAGGGAGAAAAGGATATCTTGAACCAGTTGTTGGTCATGAAGGGGTGAGCAGGAAGGGGGGAAATTGATGTGAATTCTCAAAGTCCAGACTTGAGTCCAACTTTTGTACGATTAAATAATTTGTTGAACATGAATTCGACTTGAATGAAAACATCTGACGAAAAAGGCCAAAAGTGGCCGAATTCGTAATCATACAAAAGAATACGAAGTAAATACACTTTTCTGGCTGAATTTATGTTCCAAAAATTCACCTCACTTTTCTCATGTAATATTTAAAAATTGCCTCTGCAGGTGTGAAAAGTTGACAAAAAATACAATTTGAAGATTTCAGTTTGTCACAATTAAATTTAACAATAAGAAAAATTTTTTCGCATGAATACTTTTTTCAAAATTTTATTAAATAACGCCTTTGTTTTCATTCACAAAACCGGTTTTAGGGGAGGTGATTGAAGGTTTATTTATTAAGGTGGACCATCCTTTGCTTTTTTTGGAAAGTTAGGGGGTATTCAAAAAAGAAAGTTGTGGGGTGACGTCAAAAGAAGCTGTAGAAAAATTTTTAGGTCTCTGACTGGAATTAAAATTTTAAAATTTTAAAAAATCCCAAGAAAAAATTATTTCGAATTTTTTTTGATTTTTTGTGGGTAGTTAGTCGATTGCTGTGAAATAACATCAGATTACAAGATAATCTCGTGTAATGAAGGAAATTTGAGAACCCCTAAGAAAACAAAATTACGCAGGGGTTCATCCTATATGCATCTGGAATGAAAATAGAACCTCGAATATCGATCAGATCTTGGATGTAAGTAGTTTTTTTTATTAAATTTCGAGATATCCTCAAAAACAACCATTTTGGCCATGTACAAAAATCATCTGAACACCCCTAAAAAAATTCGGAAAAATCGAGAAAAAATTCGCCCTCTTCTATGGTACTCGTAAACTATACCCGCAAAAAATAAAAATTGTATTTTTAGAATTTTAGAATTTTTGAAAATTTGAAAATTTTGAACCTAATCTTTAAAATGTCGATTCAAGTCGAGATCCAAAAAATTCTCCACTGTCTTTTGACGTCAACGCACAATTTTTTTCGAATCCTCCAACTTTCCAAAAAAAAGTCAAAGATGACCCACCCTAATAATCAATTAATCACCCCTTCACCAGGGGCAAAAATAAGAACACTGATGAAAAATCAAATAATAAGTATAATGAATCAAGGTTGAAGGGCAAATCTGGGAAATTTTTTGCATTTTGAGCTGAAATGGAAAAATTCTTTCCAAAATAACTTTCAATTGATATTAGATATAAAATAATTTTCAAAATTCCTGAAAATTATAAAAATAGTTAATAAAAGTTGATGATTTTTTTTTTTTGTAAATGATTTTGCCCATCTCTGATTTTGGGAGAGAAAAGTTGCAAAAAATTGCAGGTGAAGTCGAAAAATCCGAAAAAATTCTATCAAAGTTGAAAATTTTAAATTTTAGCCCTCCCTTTCTTTGTCTCTGAATATAAGTAAAACCTGATCAAAAATATACTCGTATAACCATGAATATTTGAATTTTATGAAATTGCATATTTTTGTCTATGGTGAAGGAAAAGTGAATATTTCAATAAGATCTAAACGATTCATAAAATTTCCTGACGAATGAATCCAATTTCATTTTACATATTTCGCGTATTTTGCATATTTTGAGGTTTTGCCAAAATCAGGCTGAAGTACCTGACACTTTTTATTGTAAAAAATGCCACCAAAAAGTGTTCAAATTCGATTAACTGTTTTTTGATTATTGCTGCTTGATTTTTCACTTCCTTTCAATTTTTTATTGTTTAGGTTTTTCATTGGAAAAAACCCTTTCCATAGACACCCATATTGATTTTTGCATACTCAGGTCCAAAAATGCATATTTTAGCTTATTTTGAGTTTTTTTTGCACAAAATTCAAAGCTCTAACTATGAATAACTTATACCTACACCCCCTCCCCCCCCACTTCAATAGGAAATCCTAAAACCGTGCCTGATCCTTGATGAAAATGTTCAATTCGATAATAATCGTCCCCTTCAAGTTTCCATTAGCTATATTCAGACCAACTTTTCAAGATCTATTCAGCTTTAATTTTTTAGGGAAATTTTTTCGGAAAATTTCAAAAAAAAAAAGTTTAGGTGCAAAGCTCATTTTAGAAACAAAATATGAGCATAAATTCCTAGGTTGCTAAGTAGAAATATCAGTTAGTTTTGAAGTCTTCGTCTAACAAACCCATTTTGAATTGGTATTTTGAAAAAATCAAGTTCTCAAGGTCAAAAATAACATCCCTACACGTTTGGGTAGGAAAAAGAATTATTGTTTTTAAAAACTGTTTCTTGATAAGTGAAAGCTCATTCTGGTTTTTCTTGTTGAATTCCTAATAATTGAAGAAAATTACCCCTATGCTTTTATGATGAGTGATGACCAAAAATTTCAAGCTTTTTTTGTCGTCAAGTACCACCCATTGCATTCATCAGCTTGAATCAAAGTGAACAGTTTTCGTTAATTTCACAATTCTATTTTTTCATCACGATAATAATTAGTTAACGAATTATTAGGTAGGTAGTATAGAAAAATAATTGTTTTGAACATATCAAAGGAAATCTTCAAGTAAATATATTCGAAAATACATGCAGATGCATTATTTTTAAAATCAATTTATAATTTGTTCATCACACTGTACCTAATTATAAAAGTACATAATTACAATACACAGCACAAAATTTAAGTGCTGAGGCTGTTAAAATGTTATTTTAGTTAAGTAAATACGTAAAAAACGTATAGGTATAGCAAAGAATATGAATAGGACGTTAGATCGGTCACAATTACAAAGCATCTTACCAACCTATAACCTCAAGTTTGTGTATAATAATTATCAAGCTAAACAAAATAAGAAAGTTGAAATAAAATAGGTAGCTAAAACAAAACTACATTCTACTCACAATTTCAATTTCTTTTTCAAATTATCGGCAGGTTTTTCGCAACTAGTACTTTTAGCGGATTTATCATTATCATTAACTGTATCGTAACGTTCGGCGTATCCGTTCGTAGTATTATTGGAAATACCATTGGTAGCATTGGTGGAATTATTTATTGAATTTTGATTTTTATGTTTGAAATGTATTCGTCTATATCCGCTGTTTACTTCGATTCCATTAGATTTTGACTTAATTAGATTTCTCGGATAGGTTACATTTACACTTAGTTTTTGTATACATTCGTTAGCGTTTACGTTATGAGAATAATGGCAGTAATTATTGTTATTATTGTTGTTTATTGTATACCATTCTGTTTGATTTTCTTGCCATTCCAAAACTCCGGTTAATAGTCGAATGTATCTGAAAGTTAATTAATGAATTGTTACTACTGGGGTTTTCGAACTTGCACGTGTGTTTTATTTTTACAAATATTCCTGATCGATCCATTCTTGAAAATTACAATTTACAAAACTTGAAAATTGAAAAAATTGATGCTTTTGTGATTATAAAAATAACGGTGATCGAAAAGGTAATTTTTGTAGGTTGCTACCTGATTGCCTATATCATCGATTAATTTCAAAAAATCTCGAATTTATTCTACCCTCACCTACCTCCACCAGTGAAATTAAGAATATTTTGTTTAAAAATCTATAAAATATTGGGTACTTTTTCGAATATTTTTAAACGAATAAATACTCAACATTTTATGGCATATTTTTTATATGTTTTGCTCCTGCAGTTACTCTCTGATGCAAATTCTTCGACACGACACAAACTGTAGGCCTACATCTAATATTTACTTTATTAGGAAATTTTTTATCACATTTTGTCACGTAAGATCCACTTTTGAAATATTTTTGCCTTTATTTGACTCGAAGTACTCTAGCATTCTACTCATTTGAGACCCCTCCTCCTCTTTACTTGAAACTAATTGCTTTATTACTTGTCTACATTCGTTATGATTTCGACTTGAAATAATATGACGAGAAAAAATAGGGAAATTACTTGATAGCCATCCGTAAAATCTCGTTTTTAGATAGTTTTTTATCCGGTGGATGAGTCGGAACCAATTTTCTTAATTCGGCAAAAGCTCCGCTTACATTTTGCTGTCGCCATCTTTCTCTACTATTTGTGAACATTTTTCTGACTACGATTCTCGGATGTGGACAATGGTAATTATCATCTTCCGAAGATAAATCTTCGGAAACGAATTCATCCTCTGATAGTGAATCTTGAGCACCAGCTTTTCTTAATCGAGCCGGAGAGGATGTGGTACTGTAATCTGTACCTTCGCCATCGGCCGAACCGTTCAATTCCATTATTAAATTTTCATCTAGAAAGATTCAGGGGTGAATTTTTGTTAATTATTGGAACGATTTTTATAAATTTTTAAAGTATGATTCAACCTAAATGACCTTATATGTATCCGATCACCTATCTATAATGGATATCCCCTAAAACCTAGAATCACAACGTCCAAAATCAAAATTTGTTCATACTAATGTATAGTACTCACTCTCAGCTTCGAATTTCATTGTTAACATATTTTGCCTATTTCTCATATTGAAGGGGTAATGGAGCTTTGAAACTTTCATTGTTCTATAATTCGTTTATTATGAAAGATGGCAAAAAATTGAATATAACTTGTTTTGTAGAACTCATTGAGATCTACATAATTGATTATACACAAATTTTGCCTATCTCTCATATTGAAGGAGTAATGGAGCTTTGAAACTTTCATTGTTCTATAATTCGTTTATTATGAAAGATGGCAAAAAATTGAATATAACTTGTTTTGTAGAACTCATTGAGATCTACATAATTGATTATACACAAATTTTGCCTATCTCTCATATTGAAGGAGTAATGGAGCTTTGAAACTTTCATTGTTCTATAATTCGTTTATTATGAAAGATGGCAAAAAATTGAATATAACTTGGTTTGTAGAACTCGTTGAGATCTACATAATTGATTATATTCAAATTTTGCCTATCTTCAATATTGAAGGCGTTACCAAGCATTTAAGATTTAATAACATTGAAAAAAATTGAAAAATTAGGCACATTTTAGTATTCAACGTCCAAAAGTAAAATAGGCCACCAAAATGCAAAATCTTTTGAATGGATTTGTTCCCAGGTCTTAAAGGTTGACTATGCATATCCCCTCATTTCCCCCCACTTAAATGTGAAATTCTCCAACTTCGATTTTCTTGATGTAAATTTTTACAGATGTTGTGATTCTAGGGCCAAGGTGAAAAGTGTCAACCGCTGTACATATCTAATTTTTCCCAATCAGAATGCAATACTCTCCGCTCGAAACGTATTTTCTCCAATTTTCTTGCAAAAGAAAGCACTTTTGATAATTTCACAAATAGAATTTAATTTTTACAATTTGAATATCAATTTTATCTATTTTGAGGAAGCGGCTTCCCTACCTGAGACGTTTTTAATGTAAAATACGGATAATACGGAGTATGTTTCTTCGTTCAGATTCAAAAGAAATGTTTCCTAGTTGCAGTGGAAAAATTTAGGAAAATACCTATAGTTTCTCTCGAAATTCTATGAAACTCCTTGCTTAACTTGGGTATCTATTGTTTGGCTTTTTAATTTTCTTCATTTTTCAATATCTTTTTTCTCAGACAATGAGGAAAAAGTTTCCATATTTTGTACGCCCTTCTCGAAGATAACTCTGTTCAACACCCCTCCAAGTTGTACTTTGTGTCTACAAGAAGCTGAACTTTTCAAAACCTATCAAGTACCTAGACATTAATCATGCATGCATTTAGACAAGTAATTAATTGACGAAGGTAAATATCGAAATTAAGCTTTAATGCGTTTTTTCATGCACTTTCCAAAAAAAAACTCAGATTACTTACGCGTGAAAAAATTTCCAAACGATATTAAAAACTTGCCGATGAAATTACATTGGAAAAAATTTTAAAATAAATAAAAAACTTGAAAAACCCACAACACAGCTGAATTAAAAAAATGAACACTCGCGAATTATTTGGAAAACGTTGTGTAATCTGATACCCTTGTAGCTGAACCGAATTAAACTCGAATACAAATCTCTATTGGTCCTTTGCAAAGGGGAAACTGCCACGCCTACTTTTTTTGATGCGCAAACTTTGTAAAGATTGAACTGAGCCAACTAAGGGAACGTATAGGTATCTTCCTTTTCGAATATAGAAATGTAAACCATTTTATGTTTGGAAATTTGGACGATATCGAGTTACTAAATTTTACTTCTATGTTTAAAATGAAAATAATAATATCACGATATCCTAATTAAATGCATGTATCATTTTTGACCTCATATGTCCATTTTTCTCCTAAAAGCGTAAAGTTTCAAGTTTAAATTAAGTCTTTTAGAGGAAACGAAAACATACTTTGAGATTTTGCAGATAGGTAAATTTGTCAATGTCTCGTGGTTTGTGTAACGTAATTATTTTGCCTTCCTCATCATTTTATCGTTTAATTGGTAGACTATCTTAATTATCGTGTCCGAACTTTTATCGATGCAGCGTTTACCTTGTGCTATACCTACGTTTACTTTTTTTCAATATCCTTAATTCATTGTTTAATAAAACAACAGCCCAAGAGGAACCTTGATACTTTTCTCACATGAAATATAAATTTTTATAGGACATTTGAAGGTTTAAAATGTAATGTAACCCAAACCTATCAAATCGAATCACAATATTGATATTTATCACAAGTATTAAGTAGGTGCCTATTTATTTAGAACCGAGCTATTTCAAAAATAGGTATTTGGCATTAACGATGAAATATTAGATAGGTAATCTGCAGAGAATCATCAAAATATACTAATTCATTTGAAGTGTGTACGACGATGATTAATCATATATGAATTAAATCTGGCCCACAACGTGTGGCGAATTAGCATTCACTATCGAACGTGGCGTACTTCGAAGTACAAAATATTAGATAAGAATATAACTTGAACAACGGCCTGTTGACCAAAATGATATAATATGAGCTTATTGACCGAGATGACTTCCTCGTTGTTGTCGATGTCATGAATTAGAAGCAGCACACGTGACCGAATGACATTTTAACGAGGGTGCTCCGTGAGATTTTGGCCTACAAGCTAAACAGCATTGTCTGTATTTCAACGATCGCACTAGAAGGTGTCATCACATATTACACACTCGAGTTGGCTGTGCCAGGCTTGATTCTAATATTTATTACGTATTTGTTATATTGTTTATCTTTGTATGTTAATTTTCTCCGGGGTTGGGTTTATTTAAGTGTAGGTATTGGTGCTCTAGTTTGGTATCATGAGGATGGAAAAAAGATGTTTTGGATTTGTCGTTTTTATTGATTTTGTTGATGAATATGTAACAAAGTTACTTAGAGAGTAGAAATTAGTGATGTTCGATAGTAGAGATTCTGACAGTATTGATGTTAGTTGATCGATTATTTTTTCCAAATCAGGGTAAAATTTTAATTAATTGATACATTTAAATGCATTGAAAGTCATAATCATGAAATTTAATTTTAATTTCAATCAGAGAATGAGTAGAATTTTATAAAAATCAGTTGAAGTTATATAAAATTGATACAGAAATGAGGAAGTTTGTGTGATGAAAGTTGGAAAAATGTCGAAAAAAATATTAAAAATAGTTAACTTCGATTAAAATCATAATTGATTAAAAATCATTATCGACTAAAAACATAATCCTGCGTTTTGAGATTTTCTTGGTTCTACAGACTGATTTTAATTATTTTTTTTTTATCATGAATTTCGAAAATGTTGTATAGGTACTTTTTTTAATCATCCGAACATTTTTAACAAAATTAATTTTTTTTACAATTTTTAGCATTAAAAGGCTATTTTATGTGCAAACTAAGCCTCCCACGAGAAAAATGAATGGAAGCAAAATTGTAGAACATGAAATTTCTTTTCTTTATAATGATAGGTTCATTTTTTTAAAAAGAGTTTAATTTTCGAAATACCTATTTTTACTGAAAGTTTGAAATTCAACTGTAATTTTTCATTCTAGAATACCTCGAAAACTAAGCCCGCTAGGAAAAAAACTAATGTTCATGAAATAAAGAAAATTTTATGCTCTACAATTTTGTTTCTATTAATTTTTTTCGTGAGACCCCTAATTCTTTCAAAAAATCTACTTGTAGGGTATGTATCTGAAAAAACAACCAAACTGTTACATATAGCATGATCAGTTCTTGATATTTTTCAATTTTCTGAGCAAACTAAGCTTCATACGAAAAAAATGAATATAAACAAAATTGAAGAGCATAAAATTTACTTTCTTCCTTAATTATTAGTTTTTTTCTAGCAAGTTTGGTTTTTGAGATATTTTTATCAAAAGTTAGAAAATTCAATTCCAATTTTTCATCACATGGATATCTCAAAAACTATCAATAGAGAAAGGTAATTTTACGACTTACAATTTTGTTTTAATTCATTTTTTTCGTGTGGTCGCTACTTCGCCCAAAAAATCGATTTTTTGAGTTCAAAATGATGAAAACTGAGATAATTTTCTCAAAAAAAATAATACATAAAAAAATAGTTGTTTTAAGAAACCCGTCATGACGGAATTTTTTCATATTTTTTTTCGTAATCAGCTCTAAAAATGTGATTGAAAGCACATATTATATTTCGGACGTTTCCATTGCATGACTGAAATCCTATAATCGATTAAATTTGGAATAATCGAATAATCGATAGCACACGTTTCAAATTTAAATATCCATTTTTTATGAAACCAGAAAAATCTACACCATAGTGTCTAACAAGTCATGGAAAAGTCATGGATTTTAAAAAAGGGTTATGGAAGTCGTGGAAAAGTCATGGATTTTTGACTTTTTATTGGGCTAAATTCAGATTGAATTATAATCAATTTGAGTTTTTTTTTGTTCACTTATTAAAATGTTTTCTTTGAAATTTTTTCTCGCCACCAGTGAAGGGTGTTTAACAAGTGTGATAGTGCTGAAAAGGTCCTCCATTCTACAAAGTGGTTCTGAAAGTCGAAAAAGTGATGAATTTGGCTCAAAAGTCATCCTTCTTACGTTAAAATTCATTAAAAATTAATTTTTTTCAATTAGTTATTTTGAAGAAATTTCAGCTTTTGAATGCCTTTTTTTGTAAAAATTTTTGCATGTTCAAAACATGATGAAATTTTAATTTTTTTCTGTTCAAAATTTGATAAAAATATTCAAAAAATGTGGAAAAAACGTCGAAAAAAGTTGGAAAAAATGTTCTAAAAATGACAAAAATTTTGATTTTCTGTCTCAAATTTAAAAATTTTTAGACCTCGATGCTTGTTTACTCGTCTATGCATCGAAAGAAACATTTTGAAAAAAAAACGGTGAAAATGAGTCCATTAGAATAAGCTGGTAAACTGCCACACGATTTTTTCAATTTTTTTTAACATAGTAGATCGTGGGGGCGGGGGGACGTAGCTCGTAAATTTGAGAAACATCCTTCAACATGGTGTCTACAGGTAGTAAAAGTAGTGAAAGTAGTGAAAAAGTAGTGATTTCGGAGTAAAAGTAGTAAAAAAATGGAAATTCAAAAATCTAAAATTTAATTTTAATTTATAAACAAAATTTACGATCCAAATTTAAAATTTGGATCATAAATTTTTTTGGTTGGGAGAGGGCTAGCCTTTTTAAGAAGAGATTAATTTTTGGGGGAGTCCTTAATTTTCTGCAAATTTTTCGGGGAGTAGGCTGAAAATTTTGAGGATGGTAGAAAAAAAGTAGTGATTTTGGGGAAAAAAACCGTAGACACCATGTCCTAAAAATGTTACAAAATTCTGAAAAAAGTGCTAAATTTTGATTTATAAATTCGGTTAGACACCCTGAAATGACGATGTTAGTTTGAACAAATTTTTTAATGAGCGGGGGGAGGGGGTAATCGGCATTTAAACAAAATACAAAAAAAAGTGATGAAAAAGTCATGAATCGCAAAAAAAGAAAAAAAGAAACAGTTGGACACCTTGCACATTTGCGAACTATTTTTTATATCGATAGCACATTACCAATAAAAATTTATATGATAAAAAAGTGTAATTTGGAAATAAATCCATAGAAAATCAATTCCATTTGCATCGATAATATTTTCGAATACAAAATTTATATCACCTGCCAATTTGAGATATTTTGAATAAGGATTTTTAAAAATTCAAAGTTCTTGAACGTTCCTTGAATTTTTACCATTCTTCAATCGTATTTCTGAAGAATCAAAACACGATTTAAAAACACATTTCAACTCCATTTTTCGATTTCCAAAATTATCTTCAGGGAATTTCGTTTCAGCATAAAAACAACCTTGCCTTTTTATTAAAATCGATGCGAATTTTTGGAAATGAAAAAATACGAATACGTACAAATATAAATTCGAGAACAAAAAACCGCGGTAATTTTTCAATCCAATTGTTAAAAAATATATCTAAATGTTAAATGAGAATAAACTAACAAAAATAACGACGGGTAAGGAGCACGTGCGCCTGCAAATGCGGCGATAAGAGTAAAGCTTCTGGCAAATTGATTTCCGTATTATCAAAAACCACCCTCCAATGAATAGTGAAACGCGGGTAAATAATTCTCTAATAACAATTTTCAAACCTCTAACGCGTGCCACCAAGATAAGGCACATTCGAGGAAACGTTTCGCGAGATTTTTAATTCAAATCTTTCAACGCCCGTCTGGCGAATATCGAGGTTTTTTTTCACACATGTACCTACCATGCCCTTTTTATTATTTTTATTACACTTATATTATTAGACCTTCGAGGTGAAAAATAACCCCATTTGGGATGAATTCGAGTGTGGAATATTATTGTCGTGAATCAGGATTAAATAAGGTACCTATCAAAATTCGTAATTGTTTTTTTTTTTAAATATTTATACCCAACAATTATATCAAATATGAGGAAGTAGGGTGCTGATGAAGATAAAAAAAACGAATACAATTGATATTAGATAGGTAAAAGGTTCAAAATTGGATTTAATTAATTTTTATTAGTTCGTAAATTTTAATTGAGGTTATTTACTTCGTCAAATCATCATTTTAAAATTTTGATAACAATGTCGAGTTCATCAGTTGTGCATCGACTAATAAATCGATCATATTTTCAATTTTCAATACAACTGTTCACCAAAAAAAAAATGAAATTTAGTCAAAGATCCTCGCAAATATTAAAATAAAAACATTTATTTTTTCTAAAACAAATATTTTCGAAAAACAGATAAAATCACTTAGATATACATGTATTGTATACAATAGTACAAAAAATAAATAAAAAACTGTACCTACTTATTTAATCGAGATAGGTAGATTTACGTAGGTATTTTTAAAAAAAGTACAAAATATTCACCTATTTTTCATATAAATCAATTCACCATTACAAAACAATCACATTATTTTATAATTTATAGGACAGACGTATACAGAAAACAATTTCTGTATATTTTTTTAATGTACGCGTATTCGAAACGAAACGATAACGTAACAAAAAGTTATAAATAGAGTAACACTTATTATAATATCAGTCTTAGGTATGCATAGCATCACAATTAATATCTTAAAAATTATGTACAAATTAAACAAAAAAATTTATATTAAATGATAAAACATTGTTATGAAAAATCACAAAAACAGCATTACGTTTATGGCTTGGCTTATTCGTCATCGATTATTGATTAAAATTCAGATAAAATGATACAGGTGATTAGGTTTAGGTACGAGTAAGTTATTGTGTGATATGTTTGTATATTCTGTAATGCAATTTGGATTTAGGAATGTGCTTACTTAACGAATAATAATCCTAATTTGATAAGGTGAAATTTGAATTAAAATTATAAATCTTTCTCAAACAAAATAGGTAATTTTGAGATCAATCCTATTACAAATATAAACTGTATTAATATCTATTTTACCGGTATTACTTATCAGAAAACCGTATGTACAAATTAGTTATCAATAAACTTTGGAGGTAAACATATCTATAGAAACTTGAATTTCTCAAGCTGTTGTAGGCTATGCCATAGTAAGATTTATTTAGATTAGTGAGTTACGATATCAGTTTTATTTGCAACCGTTGTATTGATAATGTTGCCTTATAGATTATTTTTTTTTATTTTTTGAAACACCGAGATACTTGTGTAAGTAACTTATTTTAAAATAAATACGCATACCTAATTACATTTACGTCATACGTAACTAAGTAGGAATGTAATTTAATTAAAAATGATATCAGGCCAGAACTTATGGCTGCCATCCATTCCACTATCACATCGTATATCGAGAACAAATAACAATGTGTTAAATGTAAATTTTCTCGCATTTATCACGTCGGTTAATTTATACATTAGACAAAGAATACAGTATATAAAAAGGTCCCCCATGTTATGACAATTAGAGGTGGGTTAATAAGGAAGCAAAAACGTGTGACAATAAATTAAAGTCGAAAAAATGGTTCAAAATAATGTCAAATCAGTCAGACAGGTACATTTATTAGTACAGTTCGCTCGTTTTTTTTTGTTGAGAGTAATTTTATGACTGAATCGCACTCTAGAAAAAATAAGCCATCATGCTATTTTTTTCGAGGGTCCATCCCCTTTCTTTGAAAATCCTCCATTTTCGTTCTTGAAACTGCTATTGAAAAATTTTTCAAATAAAAGTTGTAGATTGAGATCCTAGGAATAATTTGGTTATTAGAAAAATTTCGATTGGACCTCTCCCTCCCCGTCAATTTCGCATAATACGATCAAATCAAACGACTTCTATACAAATTATGCAAAATTGGAGGGGAGGGAGGGGTCCAATCGGAATTTTTCTAATAACCAAAATTGATTCTAAGATCTCAATCTACAACTTTTGTTTGAAAAATTTTTTAATTGGGGCCTTAGGTTCAAAGATAAAGATGTTTGGAAAAAGGGTGGATCCCTTTTTTCGAAGGTCTACCTGCACCTTTCCTTGAAAATCCTCTATCTTCATTCTTGGAGCCGCTATTGAAAAATTTTTCAAATAAAAGTTGTAGATTGAGATCCTAGGAATAATTTTGGTTATTAGAAAAATTTCGATTGGACCCCTCCCTCACCCACCAATTTCGCATAATACGATAAAATCCAATGATTTTCATACAAATTATGCGGAATTGGAGCGGAGGGAGGGGTTTAATCGAAATTTTTCTAATAACCAAAATTATTCCTAGAATCTCAATCTACTACTTTTGTTTGAAACATTTTTCAATTGGGGCCTTAGGTTCAAAGAAAAGGTAATTTTTGAAAAAGAGGTGGACCCTCGAAAAAAAGGGATTGTTTTATCAAATTGTTTGTTCAAAGTACAATCTAATCGACTGTTTACAGAATCTATTTTTCCCTCTTGGCAGTGTTGCAAGCCAAAGCTGCATTGAGATAACTGCAAGAAGTACGATTGAAGTTCAAGGATGATTTTCATAAGTATTATGCAAAATAGGAGGGGTGAGGGGGGTCCAATCGAAATTTTTCTAATAACCAAAATTATTCCTAGGATATCAACTTACAACTTTTGTTCGAAAAATTTTTCAATTGAGGCTTTAGGAACGAAGATAAGAAACGTTCAAGAAAAAGGGGGATGAACCCTCGAAAAAGGGAAGCGTTAGAAAAGTGACATACGGGATCATTTTTTTCCTTATCGACTCTAGATTACGATTCAGTCATAAAATTATGTTCAACGACAAAATCGCGCGAAAATACTTTTGAGAACGTACTATATTTCGAGTACGTCTGAATTTTTTCGTTTTATATCAAATCCACTTACATTCAGTCGATAATTATTTTCGTAAATGAAAATGTCTCGAGTTTAAACGACGTTTCCCACGCTGCGTCATGAATATAAAATACTTGGTAAGCAAAAAGGAAGCTCGTAGTTCGGTTAGAGGTAGAATATAGCTCACAGCTCAAATTTCACTACGTAAATGCGAATAATAATAAACACAATGGTACGGACATGAAACATAATAGATAAAGCATGGATCTAGGTTCGCATTTTGAAACAAATATGAACTCTTCGTTCCACAGGGCATCTTCGGATGGATTCGGCAATTCGATTATGGTTCTTTCTTGAGACCAAAATGTCAACGGCAATGAGCACTTTTTACTTTCATTTTTGCAAGATGCAACTGCTCCAGATATATTGTAGACGGTTTTATTAATGGAGAAATGAGCGTGAATGAAATTATTCTTGACTTCGTTTTCGTTGTTAAATATGAAGAAGTAATATCCGGTTGATTGAACCCTACATTGGAAAATGGTAAAAAAATGTTTTAAATTATTTTGGAAATTTCAAAGTACCTCGATTAAAGTATGAATATCCTGAGTACCTATTCTATTATTAGGTTTTTTAAAACAGTAGGTAGGTAGAAGATAGGTAATTGTTGTCTGAAAATTGTCTAGATCGTGAAGTACGTAATCTAAGATTATGACTTGGAAACGCGATGACTAAAATTGAAATATGATTTTAAAATAAATCTGCAATCTGCGAATTAAGATAATAATTGCACTCGTCGATTATCAGATGAATACTTAAAAACGTATTATCATCCATATGTGACGTTGGTTCCCTGTAATACCTATTTAGCTGAATAAGTATTGAGTTATCTGATGAGCTTCAATCGTACGGTATGAACTCGATGAAGTGTTTTTTTTATCAAGCTAATTTTCGCCGTCTCTGGTAACTTGAAGCTGAACAAACAGAAATTTCGAGAGTTCACGCGCAACGATTACCACCATAATTCCAAATTACACTTTTTAGATAGGTATAACGTAAGAGCTGCTAACTGTATCTCAACAGGAGGGCAAACTTACAATAAAGTAGTCTGCTGTTACAATGTATAAAAATTAGCTATTATTTTATTTGATTTTTGATCGCGATGATATGTTTAAGTGTTTGAACCTAACAGATTTTCATTAAAGCTGGGTATAGTAAAAAGTACTCCAGCTGAAGTAATAGAATGAAAGTGATTTTTTGAATTAAAAAAGTAGATAACAAGATATGAGAGGCTAGGGAGTAAATTGTAGAAAAAAATCGCTCATTCCATGTCTTAAAACAAATAGAAAATATTGTAAAAAATTTTTGGTCAAAGATAGTTCACTATGTATGTAAAATTGGCAACGCTGTAGACTTATTTCTGTTACCAACCGGTGTCTGTCAATGTCCCATTGAATGGAAGCATGTAAGAGCTACATGATTCAAGTCCTTACGACGTTGCCAAATTTAATACGAAATGAATCGAATTTTTTCTTTGCATTGACAAATATGTAAATATATGAAAATGACTTGGGTAGAATTTCAATAAGACTTATTTATAAGAAAGAAAATAATCATTAGAAGTTATTGAAATTAATTCATGGTTCCAATGAAACTTGGTTCAAAAATTGTTCCAAGAAAAAAATTGGGATTCATCAAAATGAAGATAAAAAGATTTTAACCAGTTTTTTTTTTCGGCTGAAACTTACTTTTTTCTTTGAAACAATTATTTCACGACCTCGCCTATTTTTTGTTTCTTTTTTTGAATAAATTGCAAATTTCAACCAAAAATTAGATCCTTTTTTATGCGGATAAATTACGTCAAGAATGGTAAAATTGAAATATTTCTATTGATAATGTATGAAAATTAGTATAAAACATGTTTTATCAGTTTTTTGTTTTGTTCTGAGACGTTTCCAAATTTTCTTCAATTTCCCTTCTGAAATTTACGAAGAATTACCTGTGAAATTTGACAACAATTTCTTCCTTATTTATATTTTCTAAAGAAGATATTTGACCTCAGCATAGGCATAGCCAAAGCTTCACAAGCAGCTGTGCCAAAAAATTTGCAAAGCAGTAAATAATTTTTTCCAGTAACTCCTCCCCACCCCGCATACCTGGTTTCTATCAATCTTTTTGAGTAAGGTTTACACTGTGAAAAAATTTATCGAAAGAGGTAGGGTATTTTATGATTCTTCTCTACAATTTTTTTTAAAATAAATTTTCTGGATAGATGAAGCCTAATATGAAAAAAAGTATAAGAACCAAAATTTTAGATCATAAAATTTTCTTTCTTTTTGATGCAGATAGTTTTTTCCATAGAAAGCTTAGTTTTCGCGAAAATCGCAATAAATGTTTGAAAATTGAACTTGTTTCTGTAAACTCTGGTAGATTTTACGAAAATTACAAATTTGAAAAGTAATTTTGGGTTGATGACTTGATATTTTTTGATGACGAAAAAAAAATCGAAAATTAACCGAGTGATGGTACATTCGGCATACCCTGTGGCCACACCTATAGATCTCAGGGTTTCTGAGTTGCAAGTCCAACAAACTGACTTTTATCTAATTTGTAGAAGTCATATCAATCACGAGAATCCCATTTCATCTCCATATTTTTTTCTGCTCAATGCTTTTTATGTACGAGTAAAAAAGTACAAGATTTGTACATGAACCGTACATATAGGTATATATGTACTTACCATGAATAAATATGATTTTATCAGCACGTATAAACAGCTTCAATCTGACCCACCACCCTGCATCAAAAGGCACAAGTACTTAATTTTCAACATGCCTTATTTCTCAAAATATGTAATTAATCGATATAGGTTTTTCGTTTAAATTTTTTCAAAGGTCAAAATCCCACATTCAAGTTTTATCCTTCATAAAAAGATTGGATTCATACAACACCGCAGTTCATCGCGTATAACTTGATAGTTCATTATAATTTTCAATATCAACCGTAATAAAGATAATAGCAATGCATTATAATGTTATCGCAGATACTATTTTATCTTAATTAATTAAACTACCTACATTGTTTGAAGTGATATCGTTATACCTATACTCGTCGACCGCGAAAAATATTTCAAGCATTGTCAAGTACCTATAGGCAGGCAATTTGCAAAAAGTTTTGCAGAAGCTATGACCTATAAGAACTACCCAACATCAATTTTGCATAAATTTATGTCCATGTGTTACGTAATGTATATTCTTGAACCTCACTTCGATGTTATTTTCATCAAAATGACCAAAAAAGGACCCAAGGAGGGGTGAGGTGTGGCTAAAAATTTTGGAAAATTTTGAAAGCGACATGAAATTATTTTTCAACCTGTAGAAACCATTTTTGAGGTAATTTTAAGCGAATACAGAAGGTATTCAGGAAAGATGAGGGTAGTTGAGGACCAAAAATCTAAATTTTTTATCACTATTTTCCTAAAATGGTCACATGAAGACATGAAGTCACTTTTTCCAGTTTTTTGCCGACGTTTTATTGATAAACAACAAAAAAATGAAAAATTTTGGAAAAGACTGGAAAAAAATTGCCTGTTTAACGTTTCAACTTGAAAATTTGTAATTGCCGCATTCCGTAATTACGTGTACAATGTACATAGTTGTTTTTTCGTAAAATTTAAAAAATCAAAAATTTCTTTCATTTTTTTGACCAAAAATTTTTTTTCAAATGGCTGACAAAGTCAGAGTGCCGGTTCCAAAAAAAAATCGGAAAAATTCTGACCTGCTCAAATTTCCTATCGGTGGGTTTGGTTTTGGTCACTTTTTTAGCAATTTTTGGCCACTAAAGTCCCTAAAAAAATTAAAACAGTGGATTCCATGCCTGATGTTGAAGAACGTCCATTAATAAAATTATAAGTAGATAAGTATAACCAATTGAAAATTTTCCAAAATTTTAAGTGAAATCCAACCTCTCAATTTTTTTTTGATAAAATATCATCAAGAATGGATTTGGGAGTTTCAAAAAAATTTGTTTAGAAACTTTTCGTGATAACGTCAAAAAATTTTAATTTCTCTCACTACGTTTCCAAGATATTTTTAGGAATTTAGTTTAAAATTACCTCGAAAATGGATTCCACAGGTCAAAAAACATACACTTTAATATCCAATTCAAAATTTTCCAAAGTTTTGGGTCAACCTATCTCCTTTTCAGTAACTATTTGTTTTTTTGGAGAAATAACATCAGAAACATACTCGAGAGATCAATAACATATATTTTGATACCTTGCTCAACAGCTTCAAAAAAATGTGACAGTGGATTGCCTGTTAAATTTAGGGTCAGAATAATCCCTTCTAAAAATGGATTCAGGGGTTTCAAAACCTAATTGAAGTTGGCAGGTTTGGCAGAAACCACTAGATGACTGCAGATAACGAGTTTTCGCATCAATATTAAATTGAAAATTACGAAAATTTCCCAAAATTGAAATTTCTCAACTCAAAATGGGTTTTTCAAACTCGGATATTTCGGGATTTGACGTTATTACTCCGGAGTCCGGATGAATCAATTTTTTTCAAAAGTTGGACGACGAATCTGTAATGCGGGTTTTCAAGTTCAATTTTAGATTCGGCGTCGACTTGAATCGTTGATGTTTTGATCTAAAAGCGGTTATAATTGATTCACCCAGAATAATTTCAAAAGGGGGGGAGGGGTGGTGAGGGTTGGAGACAAAGGATTTTCAGCTGTTTTATGGTCAACTTCATTTTCAAAATCATGAAAATGCCTAAACATATCATCATGATTTGAGTAAGTCAGATTTTCGAGGGGATAAATATTAATCTGGGGGGGGGGGCTTGAAACTTTCATCAAATCACCTTGAAATCTAACCCGTTTTAGCTGATTTTTGAAAATCGAAAAATCACCTATTAAAATTGACTTGACAGTAGGTATACTTGAAGTTTTGTCCAGACGACAAGTCTCTTAATAAGTGGCCAAATGACATAGAATTTTTATGAAAGATCAAGTACTACCGAGAATAGAATCCTATTGAATTCGAGAAAAATCGATGAACCGGTTCTCGAATTATCCGTGATTAAAACTTTCAAATGCTTCTAGCGCCTTAAATATTGCATTAACGTGAAAATCGCACATGACCTTTTTAATAGCATTTGAAAAGATGTGAAAAAAAGGTTCAATACTATTTTCATTTTTGTGAACCGGTTCTTGAGATATTCACG
>FIZU01060370.1:0-18587 GCA_900064475.1 Pseudococcus longispinus
TATCTTCTTTCTAAGTTCAATTATCTCTAAAAATTTCTTCAAGTCCAAAAAAGTCTGACATAGTGTCCAAAAGTCAAGTCCGACAAAATGTCTAAAAGTCAGTACTATCTCAAAAAAAATTCTGCCAAGTTTCCAAATGTCATTGAATTTCCTGTGGTTTGTTTGCTTACTCTAAAGTTCCGTCATTTTTTCTTAGAAAATATTCATTTTCAAAAGATCTGCAGTTCCTTCGTTTACGTACAAAGATAGATTCTTCCCCCTCAACGGACACCACCTATATTAATTCGAGGTTCGGTTCACCTTTACCAGAGCTATCAACTTTGGCGATTTTTACTAAATTTTTCAACTAGATACACAGATTTTCCATTCTCATAAAAATTAAATCATTTTGATATTTTTCTAAATTACGTTTGAAAAAAAAATCAAAATCGATCGTCGAAAATTCAGCTCTGCGAAGTTTTTAATTCACTTGAAAATTTACCTCGAACTATACTAATTCGAGCAGCAAAAGGGATTCGGGTTAAATTGAAATATTTTATCGAAAATTCGCATCTTACAAATTAGTACAATGCCTAAGTTCACAAATATACTCGGATTTCGTTATCACGCCGAAGTAAACCCTAAAATAATTAAGCTTACACTCTTCTTGAACGCGATAAATGCACCATTAAGGGTACCCGACAATATTAAAATCATTACGAACGAAATTTCAGCAAAATTAGTCAATATTTCACAGGTGAAAAAAGTTACACAATAGGCAAAAAATCTTATCAGCATTAGACTACGTAAATTCTACGATTATCGACGGTCTGTATTGAGTTGATTAATCGAATTCATTAAAAGATTTTTCAAATTA
The DNA here is from genome assembly GCA_900064475.1 of Pseudococcus longispinus. Lineage (NCBI taxonomy): Eukaryota > Metazoa > Arthropoda > Insecta > Hemiptera > Pseudococcidae > Pseudococcus > Pseudococcus longispinus. The sequence goes on from FIZU01060370.1 coordinate 857, forward strand.
TCGTCGAATCGGACAAACCTCTTAATGAAAAAATTTAAAATATTGTCAAATCCGACTCTGCGGTAATTAACTTGGTAATAATTTCGAGTTATACTTGGACAAATAATAGGTTTTATTATTTCATACGTACGTATAGGTATTACCTGGCCTAGAAAAAAAAAATTAGAAAGAAAGTAATTTTACAAATAGTGATCGCGTGTTTATTAAATAAAGTGAAATATTTCGTGTTTTAAAAAATATATATATACATCGACATCTAAAAATTGTTATAGAAATAAATGTCGTGTTTTATTAACGGTAAAAACGATAGCATTTGTTGTGATTTGATTTTTTGTCAAAACACAATGGATTTATTTTTTTCGCATTAAGGTTCACATAATCTGATTTCATGGCGCGCTATAAATCGTTCGATAATATTTAAATATTTTCATTTACATTTTTATGCATTCGTTCAAGTTTGATTTTTTTTTCGTGTTATAATAAATCTATAAATGGAATACTTATTAACCATATTTTTCTGTTTGCAGGTAGGTACGTATACGAAATCCAACTGTATCATAGTTTATTCCAGCTAAATATTTACCTACAAATGACATACGAGTATATGCGGTAAGACCGTAAACTTTTTTAATTACGATATGTTTTTGAATCGTATATGAAAACTCCATTTAAAAAAAGCCAACCACGGCGAGCTTCGAGAATACGTATTAATAAGTTGTCAATTTAAAAAAACGTGTAAACGCGAAGCTTCGACAAGACGTACCTAACTTCCCATATGAAATTTTTATTTCATCTTCCATTTTAATACCATAAAATACTCTTTTTTTCAAATCATCTCATCTTTGAAAAGATTCTCTTATGCTAATGTTTCTTCTTATGCATGTAAATGTTTGTTACCTACATGTAGCTGTACACTCCCTTTTCTTTCTTTTATTTGAAAAAATGTGCTAGTGAAAAAATGCAAATGGAACTATATAAGCAGTATTTTTGCAATGTAGTCATTTGTATCGACTGTATTATTTAAACTCAACATAATATTTTCGCCATTTCAAACGAAAACTTTATTCTTGTTTAAAATCTTCGGTGTATAAAATTTTTTAATAATTTTTTTACTCCATTGAATTGTGAAGTGGCTTTTAAATCTTTTAATTTGCAAATACATAATTCAATGATACATTTCATTTTATGACATCTAAAAGTCAAAAATGTTCATCGCCTGAGAGAGCGGTCGCCGAAGAGAAAAATTGATTATCAACGATCGCTATAAATAAATCGAAATACTCGTTTAAAAAAAATTTTACTTCCAGTGAAGGCTTTTCTTTTCGTTTTGGTTGTGTTCATTTGAAGGCAGTGGTGCATTATAATACGATTTCGAAATGAAAAGAAATTTTCCAGGAATTAAGATGATTGACTTTCGCAAGACTAGTATCTCAAGGGAAAATATTTTGAATTACAAAGCAATGAACTTTTTAATGAACTATGCCTTCGTTCTGTTTTTACCAGTGCTTTCTAAATATTGGGCGAATCAACTTGCGGTTTCATGGTTTGCTAAATTTTTTTCGTATTTTACAAATGAATGGGGAGAACGTAGAATTGGGTAAATTTTTATTCGAATAGAAAATCATTTTCAAACCGGAGCTTTTTTAATGTGGATATGATTTAGAGCTGGAGGGGGAGGGGGTGTCCAAAAAAAATTTACCGAAAATGAAAGACCGATGATTTAATGATATTTTATCGTAAATTCATAACGTCATTTCCAAAAGAAAAATATGTACTAGGTTTTCTAAAGTACAAATAAATTAAATTGATGGCAATTTGTATTTTTGTATTTTTTATTTGAAAGGTTGAGTAAATTTTTATTTGATATTTTACAACTTTGAGAACATTTTTCGAAAAGTGGATATGTTTCAAGGTGAGGAGGGGGGGAGGATTTCAAAGCAGAAAAAACCAAAATTTAGACACTCGAGTTGACAATTTATTTGGAAAAATCATACCTAATGATAATGAACATCAATTTATGGTAAAAAATGTGGAACTAAAACGTTTTTTTTAATTTTTCAATTTTGACTGGAACATAGGAATTTATCTTACTTTTTTTAAGAAAATCTACAAATGTATCAGACACCAAAAAAAAAAAAACACCCTTAATTTTAAGGAGTTAAAACTCCACTCTGAGATGTGTTCGAGGGATAATTTTTGGTATACACATGCTTCAGACCTTTACTTTTATTATAGTCCAATCATATTTCAGAAAAGTGTATACCGAAAAATTCTACCCCCCCCCCTTTCTAAAACAACTCAAATGAACTAAAAATTGAATAGCCGATATCTCTCATATACCGCAATTACAGAAAATTGAAGAACTTTGATTTTTTTTTTTGTTTTTTTTTTCAAGAATTGAGTATTTTGGACCTTAGAAAATCTTTTATGAAATAAGTTGAAAAAAAATCAAAATTTCTCGATTTCGCTGAAATTGTAGTATACGAGAGATATCGACTTGAAATAAACCCAGACATGATTTTTAGCCCCCTACGTCATCTTGAAGAGGTCGTGGGTTCCCAAAATGGCATCATTCGGGTACTTTTAGAAAAATTGTAAAAAAGTGGGAAAATGAACGAATTTGGTCTAAATGCAGGTCGATGGTGTATTTTGGTATCATTAATGATATATTGCAAGAAAACAATTTTTCGAACAGAAATGACCCATTCAAGGGAGAAAAAGGGGAGAAAAAATCAGTTTTTTGCATTTTTGAAAATGACGCAACACGATATCAAGTTTTACAAAAATATGAGGTTGTACATCTAGACTAAGTACACAATATATATTTTTTCAGAATTGCATTTCAGAAAAGGGTTACCAAAATGGCTCTTAGAAAGCTTAAAATGTCCATTTGACATTGAAAAAGTGCTTGAAATTTTTTTCAAAAAATTTCCAAAATCACCCTTGATAATGTCTATCATGCCTGCAAGTTTGAAAAAATTCAGTTGAAAACTGCCAAAAATATACATTTTTATGAAAATCCACATTTACCCCCCTCCCCCTCTTTCTCCTTCCCAGAGGTTGGGGTTGAGAAAAATAAGGGTAAAAATTATAAGGACCAACTTCCACTGGATAATTTTAAATTCGGTGCTCAGGGCTAAACCACTCTTATAAATCCGGCTACACTCGTATGCTAAGAAATATTTTTTGATCTTATAATTTTTGTTTTTTTATATTAATTTTTTATGATATTTATCTAGTTTAAAATAAGGATGCTATAAAATCGTATTTCGACCCCGCCCCCCATCATAAAAGCCCATACACAAACAATGATTAATACAAAAAATCCATCCATTTCCATAATTTTTAAAATCATGTTATAACAATATTTACCTTAAAAATGAACCCAGAAGGACTTCAATGAAGTACAAGAAACTCTAAAAATTAAACAATTTGACAACTGTGGATTTTGATTGAGAAGTTAAATTCACCCTCTTCCCCTCTTCTAAAAAGATACAAGCCTCGTCGACAAAATATAGAAAGATTTTTCCAATTTTTTCCTCCACAAGTAGGTACAATTTTTTTTTCAACTCAAGTCCTAAGATCGATCATTCTATCACTATCCCTACTCGATGGTATCCAATCCATCAATTCGATGATTTTTTTGGTCTCGATTTCACATCTCGAAAGAACCAGTATGGTACAGGTGCCATAAACATTTGATAGACCTTATTAGCAACACAAATTCTACGTCAGAATTCATCATCAACGTATTTCCATTCGTTCTTGGTTCGTAGTGTTACTATCGTTTGCAATTAAGTGATAATATCTTCAGTTTTAAATGGGAAACTCAAGTATACCAGAAATGCCACTTTCGTTGAGCTCAGTTTTACCAAGCTATTTACATTCGAAGGGCAAAACGTTGAAATTCGGCTTGTACTTTAGACAAAGGCTACCTATTTAATTACGAACGAAAATAAAAAAATCTTTCTCGAATCATACTTTACGTTCAGACCGATTGATTTGCTAGTTTTGAACACGCACACAAAAAAAAGATGGGAAAAATCATCACTCGAACACACCTACCTACGTAACGTGCGAAGTTGAGAAAAAGAACAGGATTAGTTTTTATTGCATTATCAAACGTCTGAAATTTCGAGTTAAATCCTATAAAGAGGAAAAATTTTCGTCGTCTATAAATTTGAAGAGAATCGAGTCAAGTATAAAAACGAATACAGCTGAAAAAAAATAAATAACAAAAAAAGGTAGTACGCTATAAGGTGATTTATTCATTCCATTTTGGTGAAAAAAAAAAAAAAACGTTCGCTAAACCCTTCTGGTGTAACGGTGCCATTGAAACATGCCCTTTTCACGTTAAAATTGTCTGTGTGACTGGACGTTAAAAATTTACCACCATTCTTAGATCACAGCGGTGGGAAAAAAATTGAACCGTTACCGTTACGTTTAAACAAACGACACTCGAGTGGAAAAATGGTCGAAAATATATTCACTTTAAGATAATGGCGTTTATCAACAGGATGAATTACTTAAAAAATTGTTGCGAGTTAGGTGAACGTGGCGCTATTACAGCCATGATCTTGGGCAAAAAATTTCATCGCAATAAAATACTTATATCTGAGCGAGTATATAAAGGATAGAATGATTCGTGTATATAAATCGGTGATAGAGAAATGTCCGCATTCAGCATTTATCAAAAGCTTAATGGAGTTTAAAAACTCGTTAACAGAACTGTAAGCGAACTTCCTTCCTTTATTCGTTATTTCTTCTCGAGTTCCTCCTTTGCCCGAGTTAAAAACGTCCTACGATAGTTCCTTTTCGTTTTACAATTTCAACCACAATGCTTGAATAATATTCAGACATTAATTCGTAAAATTACCTACAACTGTTATTTTCAAATATACCGTAAACAAATCCCACCTCCTAGACGGTTCTGACGTAGGTATTTAAGGACGAATTCGACGAAACGAGATATTTTCTGTTTGAAAAACGTACCCACTTCTAGACCCTTCCCATCGCCATATCTTAATCGTGAAAATTGTACTTACCAAGTTTGATGAGTCGAATGAAATCTTCAAAATCCAAATCTAAGATGTGAAATCCTGAAAACCAAAAAAAAAATAGTTTTAATTAAAATCATCACCTTTAAAAAGGCCCTTAATTATGATATTAGTATACTACATATGGTTTAATCACATTGCATATTCTTATCGCGAAAATATATCTCAAGAAAGGGTTCCCAATTTGGGCAAATCACGTCGAAAATATAATTAAACGCGCGAGAGTAAGCCTTACATGATTTAAAGCGTCAAAATGGCATAAAATTATTCATAGAAATTAGTCTATTATAAATTATGTCCTTAAAATGGTGACACTTTTGTTCAAGTACATCAATCTTATTTAAAACCAGCCGAGTAAATTTATATGGCTCGCAATTAATTTGAAAATTGTTAGAAATGGTAAGATTATCGAGGTAAAATTGAAAAAAAATTACAATACCGCGAAAACGTTCCGTAACAAAAATTAATTAATTTATTGACTAATTAAGTAAATTTCTGCTGGAAATTATACCTTTTTTTTTTTATTTTTATAATCGACGAGTAAGAGGTTAATGAAAGAAAAAAAAAAGCAAGAGTAAAAACTAATAATGTGTAGTTTTTTTGGAATCACTGAACTGAAGTACATTAAAATTCACTATAAAGCAACAATCTGCCTGCTTATGCAAATATTTCCATTGCTCACGATTATTCCTATGCTCGACTTTACTCTCCGTTAAATACTGATATTTTACGCTCCAGTTGTACACAGTCCTTTTCATGAGCTTGTCTATTTAAAGACAAATTATTTTCAACTATTTTACTTATTCATTTTGGATAATTTTTGCCTCATTTATATGCAGATGGATTTTTCCGCTGCAGAATCTTCCTTATTCTGTGGTATAGTTTCAAATTACGCGAAATTTTTTCCAACAAAGGACTGATTTTTTTTTCTCCTACATTTTTAATAAAACAACTTTTGACAGCTGTCGCTCGGGTCTGTTTTTACGACTCAGGCTGCCGAACAAAACTGCTACCTCTTCTTATATCATATTTATGGTCAAAAAATTCCCAGCATCTACATGATGTCTTGAAATAAACCGCAATCTGCGAATAATTCGTAATTAAATTTTCCAAACTTTCGAAAGGAATTTATTTTTATGAAAGAACAAAATTTAGAGTGACAAAAAAAAAGCGTGATTTGATGAAAAATTCGAACGATATGGAAAATTATAAGTAGATGCTCTTCTACCAAATACTTTTTCGTAAAACGCGAAACAAATTTTGAAGAAAAATATGAAACGCCCACCCATGAGTACAATCGTATAGCTTATCTATTTGTATGGCGAAAAAAATGGTAAAAAGCTAAATTTGACGATCAATTTTTTTCAATTCCCAATTTAGCTTATAAAAATTGGGGCTCATTTTTCTGTCAGAAGGAAAAATTTTTAAATCATAGATATCTTTTTGGAGTTTTTTTATAAAAAGTAAAAAAAATATCTCATATAAAGTCCTACGAGTAAGTAAATACTTTTTTAAATAATTGAAAATTGAGATAATTTTTTAAAAAATCATGAAATATTCAGTTATTTTGATTCAATTAAGATAAAAAGGAAGTGAAATCTTAAAACTTTACATTTTGATACAGAAACTTGAAATCATAGGTTTTAATTGAATAAATAGATATTAGGTAGGTAGTTTCAAAAAAAAAAAAAAAAAGTTGAAGAATTCAGTAAAAATTTATAAAAGTCCATGATATCGTAAAATAAAACACATTTTGACTGATGGATGATGGAAATTACTAAAATGTGAAAAGTGTATCAGCTTCCGACGTTTCGAGGTAAAATCGACTAAGAAATTTCAGTCAATTTTCAACAAAAATCCAAAGTCAAAAATACTCAAAATTTGTGGAAGAGCTCGATTTTGCTGAAATTGAAACATATGAAAGATATTGATTTGAAACAAGTTCACGTTCAGGCATGATTTTTAGGCCCCTAGGTCATCTCGGAGGAAGTTTTGAATTCTCAAAATGGCATCATTCGGATATTTTGATAGAAAATTGGAAAAGTGGGGAAAAAATTCAATTAGAAATGACTCGTTGAAAGGAGGGGGAGGGGTGGAAAAAATTGTGTTTTTTTTAATTTTTGAAGGTGATGCAATACGATATAAAATTCTAAAAGATACTCGCATGAGGTTGTACATCAAAGTGGATCATCTTTGATTTTTTTTTGGAAAGTTGGAGGAGGGATTCGAAAAAATGTTGTGGGTGGTGTCAAAAGGTCGTAGAAAAAACTTTGGGACTCAGGCTTGAACCTTTCATCCTGCAAATGGGGTTCAAAATTTTTAAATTTTAAGAAAAATAAAAAAAAATTGTTTTTTTTAAATGATAACTAGTCATAATACGAGCTCTGCTTTGGTCTAAAAAATCATTTTAGCAATTTTTTCAACTTTTTCATAGGTCTAACGTCAGTTCGAAGAATGACCAAAATAATCGTATTTCAATCCGCGATTTTGAAAATCTTGCACCTTATTATAACTTAATTAAATGAAATTGTGAGTTCAATTTTCAACTCAGATGAACTTGAAATTACCCCCAGACCTCTTCCCCCCTTTCTATGGGTTCTCAAATCACCTCACAATTCCGAATATGACAAAATTATAAGATGATCAATTTTTTTTTATTTTTTGGAAAATTTTGAACCCCATTTGCAGAGTGAAAGGTTCAAGCCTGAGACCTACAACTTTTCTCCCGGTCTTTTAACACCACCCTACAACTTTTTTCCGAATCCCCCCTCCAACTTTCCAGAAAAAAACGACCCACCCTATTGTACATCTGTAGACTGAATACACAATATCTTTTTTCAGAATTGACTTGTACCTTTAAAATGGGTTACCAAAATAGTTGTGAGAAAATTTGAAATGCTCATTAGGGTGGAGTGAAAAAAAAAACATACCTCGGATTTTAACCAAATTCAAAGGGGTGGTTCATTTTGAGTTGGAGATGGACCATAGCGAATGTGCGTCAAGTGGGGACACTTTTGAAAAAAACGCAGTTTTTTACCACTTTTGGGTAGTGCCATCTCCTGGTACCTCGGTCACGCTCTGAAAAATTTCAATTTGAATTTCTACACATCCCTAGGCCATTGATCTCGAAATTAGATACCACTTATTGTCCTCTTCCAAGGGTTTGAAAAGTTTCAGACCACTGAAAAATTGAGATTTTTGAGTTACAAAAAAATAAAATACCCTCCACTTCTTACCAAAACCGAATCTAAAGTGCCCATTTTGATGCAGAAAAATTACTTCGACTAAAAAAGTCGAAAAATTTTCATCGCAGGCTTGCCAACTTTTGATTTTTGCAAAAATAAATTTATAACATGAAAAATTTAGAAAATTTTGATTTTTTATAAAAATTGAAAATTGGCAAGACTACAATGAAAAATTTTCAACTTTTTTAATCGAAATAATTTTTCTGCATCAAAAAAGACCCTTTAGGTTACTACACAAAAGTGGCAAAAAGCTGGTTTTTTTTCAAAAATGACCCCACTTTAAGCATCCTCAGCTCTGTCTGCCTTTGAGCCAGGGGTCTAAAATTTTCTATGGCACGTCTCCAACTCAAAATGAATCACCACCTTAAATTTGGTCAAATCTTGAGACATGTTTTTTTTTCATTCCACCCTAATGTTCATTCAATCTTGAAAAAGTGCTTGAACTTTTTTTTTTACAAAAATTCATAAATTAGGCTATCCTTGGTACTTTCTACAATCCGTGCAAGTTTGAAAAAATTCGGTTGAAAACTGCCAAAAATTGACAATTTTAGCGAAATCTGCTTTCAACCAACCCCCCCCCCCCCCCCCCCCCCCCCCCCACACGATTTGTGGGCAGTTGGAAGAATTTTCAACCGTAATGTGCTCTAAAAGAAGTCATCAGTTAAAATTACAACTGACTGCTAATTTTTACCACTGAAAACATTTTGAAAAAGATTCTTCTCCCTCCCATTTTTTTCTCTAGTCTATGGCTACTTGAAACTATCCAATTAATCCAAAATTCCGCCAAATTTACACATCCGATGAGAAAATCCCACACAAATCGTGAAGTAATAACAGCGATCGAATGCTATTTGAATTTCATTTCGTTCAAATGAAATCTTACGAATTTCGCAAACAAAGCAATCCACAGCGCGTCGTTAGAGATGAAAAATTTGACAATATTTTTTTCCTAGGGGTACTAATGAGACATTCATTACGTCAAACGTTTTGAAAAATATTGACGATAATAGAAATGAAATGACGAAATATTGAAATTTCATCGTAGACGTAACACGAGTAACCTAGCTACCTTCGCAGACACGATCAAGGATTACGTGCGGTATAATGATTTCGAATGAAAAACCTAAAACAAACAAAAAATGGCAGAAGGCGAATAAATATTTATGGAAAACAAGAGAATAGAATTAGTTAGGCGTGGGACTAGGTTAACGAAAAATATCACCTATAAAAAACTAATTGGTCGAAAGATGCCTTTTCGGAAAAATTAGCGTACTAAATGTAACAATGTTTAAATTTGCGGAAAGCTATATGGAAACCGTTCTCAAACATCAAATGCAGTTTCGTTGACTCTAATAAGCGTTAATGGGATTGCGACCTAATCAATCCGCGTAGAAAGTACGAAATTCCGCTAAGTTACCGTCACCAGCGGACAGATAATTAGAATATACACCGAAGCCGGTCGGAAAATTTAATGGTTCAGGTTTATGGACCGTTCAGCAGATAGCGTCGAAGTCGAATTATATTTCAGGTCACTTTTCCATTTCATGGACTATTCTTCGACCCTTTCGTTAAGTTGCAGATTAACCTAACGTTTTAAAACCCTTATGGGAGTTTGGCTAACAAACGAAATACTATCGTGTTCTCAATAAACATTCGACGATTATATTGTTATTAAAATTCACAACCAGCCATTAAGTTGGCTTATAACGAACACGACAGCGTAAAGGACGCAAAAAAGTACAACAATTTGTAAAAAGATACACTGGTTTTGATTTTTTTCCCCTCCTTGCTATTTACCAACGACCTAATATTGCCTAGCCTCATTAATGAAGTTAATTGTGTCCAAAATATGTGTCATGTGAAATCTGACATTTTCCAAATTACCAAGATGAAGAATTTCAAACACTCGTACTCGAATCGTACCGCCTCAGCATTCACTCACTGTGACAAATACACAGTGCGACAAACTCGAAGGCGAAAAAATATTCAATAGAATATTGTCGCGTTCGTCGTCGTATAATTTGAAACTAACTGTAGTAAAGTTTCACCTCAATAGGTTTCATTGTCAGCATCATCTTTTATTCAGACACAAGGTATGATCCTAAAACTTCAAATTACTCCCAACAAAATTAACAACTATCTGCTACGTTTATAGCACGCTGTAGACTTATTAACTTCTCTAGCCTTTTGTTACGTAGCTGTAGGTACCCCAGTAATCCATCAAATTGAATATGATACCTATGTCTATACCAACTCTATCACAATGATGTAGATTTCAAATTTCGTTTTTTCTCAACCTCCCTCCCCCCCTGTGTATCAAATATTCGCCATATCTTACTTCCTGGAGACCCTAGGAAGAAAATCTTCGCAACATGCAGGCAATTTGAAACCCGCAGAAATTGTGTTACGGTGAAATGTAAGTTTATAAAAAGTTTCATCACTAATTACCCTCTGAACCACTTTATTATATTCTTCGAATAAAGATAAAAGTCAAACGGAATTACCAACAAAGTTAGCGATATTTACTAATGTTGACGGTAAAAGCATAAATTAAGAAAAAGGATTACGTTAATCCGATTAGAATCAAGATTTCCGAGCTAATCAACTTAGAAACGTCGTTTATAGTAGTAGTAAACAAGAGAATTAAGCTTCGCACCGAATTTTCGTATGGAAATATTGTTATGTATCAACTTACACCGCGTCGTACAATACACTCAGATCATCGTATCGTCTCGAAACATCATATTGTTCTTTATTCGTTACACGATCTGACAAATTTCCCTGATTTTGTGGAATATAAACCATATGTGTAGTTGATAGCATAGTAAGAAGCTTGGTTAACTCGAACGAGGATGTTGAAATGTATACGGTTTCGTACATTTGCCTTAGTCTAATAGCGAGGAATTTTCTTCTATTTGCTGTTAATCTTATCAGCGAATGTATAGAACTATTTCAAAAATTTTGTAGCAGTAATTTGGGAATAGCTAGCTACTGTATAAGCATAAGCCTACAGTGAGTCAAGCAGTTTACCTTTTAGAATAAAAATTACTCGAAAAATTATTGATTTTACTACATAATATTTGTCGGGGGTGCACAGAGTGTTTGTTGAGATAGTACGTATTGGATTAGTTTTTTCTCCGTTTTGCTTTTCTTCTAGTTTATCGAGTCTTTTCGAGGTGCTCAGCAGTAGATCATGAATTAGTTTCAGTTCAGATGGTTTGTTTTCTGGTGTATACAAAATACAGTAGTTATCGGTTATAAGAACACTGATGGGAACTGAAAATTTGGTCATTATATCCGATAGGTCACTATAACCGATAAATATTACATCTTATAAGGTTTTGTGGGACTTTCAAATTTGGTTTTTATAAACGATATGTCATTATAACCAATGTTTTTATAACCGATAACTACTGTATTGGTTTCTTTTTGGACAGCAGATGCGTATGATTTTTTTTGCAGTTGAGAAGGATCTGCTTTGCTTCGCTTAATGAACATCTGTTTTGGAATTTAATTTTCTCCAGTTCTTTTCTTTCTTTGAACTTTTCGCAAGATCTTGACCACGCTGGATGATTGGAATGACATCGAATACATTTAGGGGTTTTTTGACACTGTGAACCATGGTGTGCTCTACTGCAGTTGCCACACGTTTGAATTTCAGATTTGCAGAACTTGGATGCATAGCCAAAGTCGAAGCGTTTATAGCATAACAAGGGATTGAGGAATACTTGCCGAGTTGAAATTGACAGGTAGTGCGTTTAACTTTTGAAGGGAGAACACAAATATTGAAAATAAGTTGGTAAATATCAGTGAGCACTAATTTGTTGTTGATTTTCTGTTTTCTTCTTATGACAGTCGAAATATTGTTGTCGAGTTCATCGTCGTCAACATCATTCAATTCTGAACAGAAAATAGTCCTTTTGCTGGTGTAGCTCGCGATTGTGTGGAAGAGCGAAAATAGTCGTGCCTGATGCCGCAGCTTGGATGAACAGAGAGAGAAGGAGAATGAAGGCACCCGTGCGTACGGTATCGGCCTGGATTACGAAACCCGTGCCTGATGCCTGAGCCTGGATGAAGAGAGAGAGAAGGAGAATGAAGGCACCCGTGCGTGCGGTATCTGCCTGGATTATGAAACCCGTGCCTGATATCGAAGGCTGGATGAGAAGGCAGGAGAGAGAGATCTCGCCTTGACTGGATTACGAAACCCGTTAGAAAGGCGAGAGAGAAGACATAAGAGCTCGATTCGCCCGGATTGCAACCCCGTGCGAACGAGATAAAGGACACCGGTAGCTAGCGAGAAGATGTATATTTCAACAAGAAGCAAAATATCGGGTGAGCACTTCATTGTGACATGGGTGTGGGATTTCTGTAATAAAAGTTAGGTTGGCAGTTCCGACTTCAATGTAATTCAAATGGAAATCAGAACTGCCAACCTACCTTTTACCACAAAAATCATACAACCACGTCACAATCAAGTGCTCACCCGGTAAACTGATTTTTACCCTGTACGAGTTCACTTTATATAGTCGCAAAACACGAGAGCAGCGCCCGTACAGGGTGGCACATGTACAACTTAAAACTAATAGAAGGGAGATGCGAGAGATCTCTTCTTTCTCTCTCGCATCGCCTACACTAGTATTAAGCTTCAGATTTCTTTTGATGATTACAGATTTTTTGCAACATTTTTTAAGCATTTTATGACATTTTGGACAATTTTAACGACGTTTCAGACATTTTGACAACTTTTTCATCATTTTTGCAACATTTTCAATGATTTTATAATAATTTTACATCCTTTCAGACATTTTTTCACAACTTTTTCACCATTTTTGAAACATTTTTATGAAAATTTCAACTTTTTTTACATTTTGGTCATTTTTAGCGACTTTTTTACTGCTTTTCCAACATTTTCAATGATTTTCTGAACAATTTTTGCAACTTTTCCGACATTTTTGACAATTTTGCAAAAAAAACTACTTTTCCCTTCTTTTTTTTTGGTACACCTAAGGAAATTTCCAAAAAAAAATCAGACGACAACCCAGAACGAATCTAACGGCGATATTCAATCATTGGGAAGGAGGCCAATAATCACAAAATTGTATTTTTAAACCAGAAAATCAAGTTCCCGAAATTTGTTTCGACACGAATATCTATCTCTTATGGAGGGGGTGAGGGGGGAGTCAGGAAAATTATTGCATTACGATTCTCCGCCACCAAATTTTGTTACTCTAGATGACTTTATAATATTTTCTAAAATTTTCTAAGTCCAAAAAGTCATTTGGGTTACAAGCAAGGGAGATGACTTTTTGGACTTGGAAAATTCCATAACGGTAAATCGATAAACGTTAACATTCCTATGTTGACTAAATAAGTGGAATGTGTAAAAACTCATCAAAAAGGAATTTTTCAGTTTTCAAGGCTCATGATTAAAAATGTTCTAGACCATTTTTTTTGCAAGGAGATTTGCCCCTCTGGTTATGAGGATACCTATGCAATATGTTCATCTAACATTTTTTCTTCGTACAAGTGCTACCCGAATATTCAAACTCTCGCCGATTCAGTTCACTAAATTAAATTTGTACAATTATTTAGCTTCAGAATACACAATAAGCCCTAAAAACAGAGAGACTAAAGTTGACTCAAAATTTTGAGAAATTCCAAGCATGTAGTTACCAAAAAATATGACAATTTTGGAAAAATTAAGATGAATATGGAAATATAAGCTCTTGAAAGCACTGATTGTGATCACAATGAGAATTAAAAAGTAGTACAAAAATGCAAATTTTGAAAAATTCTGTTCTCTGTGCTTTCATTTGCCAACCCAATCATTCACATAGGTATCCAGTTAACCGAACACTCAGCAATTAAAACAAGCAAACTGGACTTGGAAAAAAATAACAATTCAACAAAACTGATACCTATCCTTCTTCCCAGCAAAAAAAATCAATCCAGGATGAATCCTAGACACAACATTCGCAAACACGAGCTTTCAAGTACATAATATATGGTTTGTTGAAAACTGAGCCAGCAACAAGTGTCGCACGTAACTTATTTAAAACATTAATACGATAACGAAAAAGAGTAGAATACATATTTTTCCAAGTTTGCATTTTAATTCGGCGCGTGAATCAAACCGATGTTTGACCTTTTCAACGAGATACATTTGGCCGGTTGGATTAATATTCAAGAATACATTCCAAGTTTTGTATTATTATTTTTTTTTAATATTTTTTTTCTTCTCGAAAAGTTTTGATACTTCTTTTTATTGAATTTGATAGTTCGCCTTCTAACTTTATATTATTTTTTATTCAACATTGTTATGCGAATTTTCAGACGTGATTTGATTACAAGATTCAGATTATTGTGTTTATGTCGCGTGCGGATCGATATAGATTTCCATTAGAAATTTCAATGGGTGTGACTAATTATTCGCAGCCAGTGGTTTAAAAAAATACTCGCAGAGGTGTCTTTTCAAAGATTTTATCGCTTTGATTTATACTTTTAGCTGTGTTTTTTTTTTTCGTGAAACGTGAAAAAATAAGAATTGAAAAATTATATGATGAAGCTTATACCATTTCACCTTGAAAAAATATCAACTCGAGAAAGAAATTTTTCATCAAGAAAGGTGGGTGTAGTGGTGATTTTAGGGTGGGTAGCTGAGCACCAATGTTATTAATATTAATAAACCAATTTTCATGATATAAAAACTGAGAAAATTTGATAAATATTTAATTTTAAATTTCAGCCGAAAAATTGAAAATGCACATAATTTAAATTAGGTACAATAAAGTGTGTTAATTTTACTTACAGTTGAAAAAAATCTACGATCAATGGTTATTTTAGTTTATCGCTCACAAACGACAGAATAAAGCAACATTCTCAGCTGATTTTCGAGAATCGAAAAATCAGCTGTTATTGTATAAATCGATTAAAGAAGACATGAAAAAAATTTCGCTCGGTTTTTATTTTTATGTGCGAAGGTATTCCATACGTTTGATTTTATCTCTTGTTACATAAAAAAGTACGATATGAATGAACACTAAATTTCATCTATTCCGAGCAAACAATCTATCGCCGAAGCTGGTTTCTTGAAAGAGAAAAAAACCTCGGCGAAACGACTTCGAAAATTTCTTCCCATTCGAGAATGAAACATTAAAGATGATGAAAAGAAAAGGAAAAAGGAAATCAAAAAATGATAATGAGCTTTCAACGAAATATTTCGATGCCTAACACCGGCGAACAGGTAATAAGAAAAAGCGAAAATTACATTCAAAAACCGAAGTTATTTAAACGTGGGGAATCGGCGAAAATTGAATTAGGAATGTCGCGGTTGCTGAAGAAAATTGTCGCAAATTCAATGTTGCCTTAACTTGGCTCGACTGGTAATTTGTTTCCTGTTTAACGGGAATGCGGTGAAACGCAATTATAAACGAAAAGCTGCCTGCAGTCAGCAGGAAATTCGATAGATGGAAACGAAAACGTTAACGCAAAAACGTATTTATGTGCAAGACCAAGCCTTTAAGTGGTACTTCGACTTATTTTTCATTATTTCTATTAATTTCATCATATTCCCAGGCAATAATTTCATATACTACATACCTCGCGTATAAAGATATTTCAGCAAAACCAACCTACATAGATATGGTATATGGTAATTTAAAAAACCGAACGAATTATCGTCATGTACGAAGGTATATATTCGTTCGAAACATATGTAACACCATCGATCTAACCATATTCTAATGAAGTAAATAGTTCGAGCTCTTAGATGTGTGAAATTGCCAACATTCGTACCAGTTACCACATAACCATATTTGGCGAACGGAATAACCTCATCATTACTATGTTTCGATGTCATTTGGAAACCTTATTAACTTCTCGAAAGCCGCCGTTTGTTGGTAGATACTAAATTCAAACTACACTCGTTATTTCTCCGCAGCCTATCTATATGACCCCTCCGTAACAGTTTTAGAAGCATTTATCATCTAAGATGGTAAAAGCGAGGAGGGGTTACAATTGCCCGAAGTGTCGCTCACAATCAGTCGAAATTTTTGAACAAGTTCTGTAACATTGAACTTTCGATTTTAGTCGAGTCTCGGTTGGCTATTTTCATGCTTTTTCACTACTTCCCTCAAACATTCAATATTTGAAAAAAATGAAACTGTTTTGAAAAATTAAGAAGATAGTTTTAAAATTCTCAAACATTAAGAAAAATACTTTATAAAAATATTGAAGGTTAGAAATATTCGTAGTATTCTTTTACAGGAAATTTTTTAAATCGGTTTTTCTGCAGAAAATTAAAAAACTTTTTATTTTTCTGAAGATTTTAGTTATAGCTTTGATTCTCGTTTTCTGCAAAAAAATGAAAAAATTTTCAATTTTCTGCAGAAATCTGATTTGAAAATTTTTCTGTAAAAAAATCTGTAGACATTATAAACGATGCTGTAGAAAAAAAGGAATAAATTAATAGAAAATTTTTTTTCGGAAAAGTGTTGAACGAGGTCCTAATAGTCACCACAAAAAACCCTCGTCCAGCCCCCAGCTGGCTTACCAACTCCCAAAGCGGAGGCAGAGGGATAGAATGAATGTGAATCAATTTTTGTTCTACTTATACCAATTTTTTTGTTTGTGAATATTTTTGAGTTACATATTTATGAAAACCTTTTTTTTTTTGAAAACTTGGTGCATTTGCCTCAGCCTCTCACCTGTAGTGGAACTTTCTACTTGAAGAGTGTGTCTAACAAAATTTCCAAATCAAAATTCAGCACTTTTTCGGCATTTTTGCAGAACTTTTTTTAAAAATTTGTAACATTTTCAGGAGGATGTTTCTCAAATTTATGAGCTATACCCCCCTCCCTCTTAACCAAAAGCCATTAGGTACATATATTAAACAATTTTTGAAAAAACTATTGCGATAGTTTACCAACCTCTCCCAATGAACCGATTTTAACCATTATTTTTCAAAATAAGTCTTTTGATGTGCAGGAGGTTCAAAAATTTTCCAATTCAGGACAAAAAAAATCAAAATTTCGTCATGTTATCAACATTTTTCAACATTTTCCAAGTTTTTTGACATTTTTTGACGTGTAGGAAGGATTTTCGAGAAAAATGGTGATTTTGACCAAAAACGATGAGTTTGACAAAAAATGGCAATTTTTAACTTGAAATGACAATTTTGGTCAAAAAGGACTTTAAATAACAATTTTTACTAAAAATTACGATTTGGACCAAATATAACGATTTTTACCTTAAAATGTCAATTTTGACAAAAAATAACATTTCAGATGAAAAAAATTGATGAAAAACGGAGGTTTTGACCAAAAATGACATTTTCTACCTTGGAATGACACTTTCTACCTTGAAATGACATTTTTTACCATGAAATGACAATTTCTACTTTAAAATCATAATTTTGACCAAAAAAATGAC
>FIZU01060384.1:0-11068 GCA_900064475.1 Pseudococcus longispinus
CAGCATTATCTGTAAACATTTTCCAAGTTCAAAAAGTCAATGAAAATCTGAAAAAATTTTTAAGTCCAAAAAAGTCTGACATACGTGGACAAAAAATTTGGACAAAAAAAATGGACACTTTTTTAGGATTGGCCCCAGCCATTAGACATATCCATGTCAAAAAAATCTTGGCCCCAAATTTGTCCGAGTAACTGCCATATTTTTGTCTAATTTGACTGGACTGAATATTTGTCGCCATGAGTTTTTGGGGGAGGTATTTTTCAGATTTATGCGAAACTTAAGTAAATTTTAACGAAAAAGCGAGATGATGATTCGATCATTTTTGGGGTGTGGAATAACTTACCCTCCATTGTTAGAGAATGTATTCAGAGTGGGTAACGCTGAATTGACGCAGGCAATCATTGCGAAAGCGACAAGAATTAAGACCGAAACACGAACAGACATGACTCTTCAGTGGTTGATAGGTTACGAAAATGTAAATCTGCGATTGGCACGAATTCGTCAAGAGAATGCAGTCGATGAAACTATACTTTACGAGAGAAAAACTATGTAAGAATACCTATCGAGTTTGGTTGTTTTATAGTCGCAAAATCCTTCTAGTCACGTGACACCTTTGCACCGTGCTTGTATACGAACTGTAAAAATTATGTCAAATTTTCATAATCTGTTCAAACATAAGATGTACGACGTCGTATTTTATTTATTGTCATACGGTATGGTTTCGTTGAATGCTTGATTTATGACGATCTCGGCAAGCTGAAACGTACGAGTTATTCCGATGAACTTCAAACATCGCTGCGTCCTCGATACTTCGAGTTTGTATAATTTCAATGTCAAACTTATTCAGTGTGGGTAAGAAATCGCGCAGAGAACATTTATTCTGCGTACATTTTTCCAATTTTGTATTGAAAAATGTATTGTAGGTGGAGTATATGTTAGGTGTTTTTTCTGGTTGACAAATTCTGTAGAATGAGATATTATAAGGCGACCAAGAATCGGTGATGGGACCCAGCAGGTATTAAATTTTAATATGAGGACGATTTAGCAAAGGATGAAAAAGCAAAACCAAAATTTTCAGTGCCGAACCATTCGTGGATTTTTGAACATTTTTTGTAAATTCATTATGGCTCAAATTTCGAAAAGAAAACTTTAGGAATGACTTGTTGCTTATGTTTGTCTGCGAAAACGTTGAATACCTTATTGTGTTCTTAAAAATCTTGAAAATTCTCGTAAATTTAAAAAAAAATTGCCAACTTTTTAAAGAAAATTACAAAAACTGATTTAAATTTCGAAGTATGTACTTATCTACACGACTTGTAAAAGCGTCGATTTATCGGTTTGTCTTCTGACTACCGAACACGTTCCACGCTCAGTCGACATAAGAAGGTTGACTTTGAAAATCGATCGACCCATTTCAGAGAAATTTTCCAATTGTAAAAAATCATTTGGCATAAGACATTATCTGTAATTTTCCATAGTAAAGTGATACATTGTAGGGCGATCGGAAAATAAACTACAATATCAGCAAAACCGAGCAACTTTGATTTTCTCAAAACTTATTTCAAGTAAAATTTTTCTAAAATCAAAAATACTCAATTTTATGAAAAAGAGCAAAAGATAATCAAACTTTCTCGATTCTGCTGAAATTGCAGTTTATGAGAGATATCGACATGAAATGAGCTCAGGCATGATTTTCAGGTCCCCAGGTCATCTTAAATGGCGTCATTCGGATATTTTTAAAGAAAATTGGAAAAAAACGAACGAATTTGGTCGAAGTGCAGGTCGATGGTGTATTTTGGTGTCATTAATGATATTTTGCAAGAAAAAAAACTTTCGACCCGAAATGACGAAAATATATTTTCGCCATATTTGGACATGTTTCTCTGGTTGGAGTGGAGGTAATGGTCTAAAAAAATTTTTGGGGTCGTTTTACATCATGAACAACATTTTGGGTGAGTTTTGTCCCAATCGGCGAGGAGGTATTTTTCACTATCTTACCCGGAGAGGCCCTTTTTAAGATCTGTGCAAACAGAAGATGTTCAATATCGTATTTTTTTCTGTAGTTATACGACGTGGTTTCGTTGAATTCTTGATATATGACTAATGCTGACGTTCCGACAAATTGAAACGAAGACGTTATTCGAAGGAAATTCAAACATAGCTGTGTACTCGATGCTTCGATTTTGTATAATTTCAATGTCATATTACTCGAAATGTAGTAAAATGGTGTCAGAAAAACGAATTCGTGACATCGAGAAGTCAAAAAACATACAGTTTGACACCTTATACTCGATATCGCAGATTTTTTTTTCATCCATCCTTTTCTCTTTCATATTTATGGGACATCTTGGGATTTTAGTGCAAATTTACTTCATCAGGGATGGATTCCGAAGGTCAGAAACCCCACCGACATATTGATATTGTAGCAGGGTTTCCAAAATTTTGAGTCGACCACCACCCCCACCCTCTTGGAGTACCTCTTGTTTGTTTTTGATGAATTAACTTCAAAGGCAGACACGAGAGTTCAAAAAACATGCATTTTGATACTTCACTCAATAGCGTCAATAAATTTCGGATTTATCCCGCCCCATCCCCTTGTGTAATAATTCTTTTCTAGTGGTTTCTTTAGTCGTAATCCGTTTAAAAAAATTTATAGTTTAGTTGGGTGGCTGCTTCTTTGGCCAGTTGGTGGACTTTCATTCCTTTGTGGCTGGGGACTCGAAGAAATAAAATGCAAACTTGTAAAAAAGTCACGAAAATCCGCGATTCTGACTTATAGACATTTTTGTCCGATTATTTTGGATTAGGAACAGATTTTCACTGACTTTTTGAACTTGTAGAATTTCAAACTTATGAACTTGAAATTTTCAAGAAAAGTTCAAATCAGAATATTGTCTTACAGCTTTTCATTCAACGCTGATTTATAGACATTTTGTCAGACAAACACTTCAGCTTTTTGGACTTGAAAAATTTTTCAGATTTCAAATGATTTTCTTTTCAATTTGATAAAGGTCAGACCAAAAAGTCGTTTGAAATTTAAAAAATTTCCTCAGTCCAGAAAGTCTACTGTGTAACAAAATGTCGAAAATTCATCGAATCTAAATTTTTCCAAGTTCAAAATGTCAGCTGCCCACATAAAATTTTTCCAAGTCGAAAAAGTTCAAATTTCTGAAATTTTCCAAATTCAGTAATCCTTAAAAAAACCCTAACAAAATGTCTAAAAGTCAGCGTTGTCTACGAGTGTCTAGCTCTGCAAAGATTTCTTCAGAAAGAGATCATCTCTGTGATTTTTTTTTACCAGAATTACGCCGAGATATTCGCGTTAACTCGTTAGGTACAAGAAAAAAAACGGCACGTTTGATATGCGCTTAAACTTTATTTAATTAAACAAGGTAGTACTAGTAATACATAGGGTAAGGTTGCCATAATCGTACTAGCGCCTAAATCGTACCACTCTCAATGAAGCAAAATCTAAGGAGGATGACACTTTGGGCAATGAAAATAGGAAACTAAATGTCGATTAATGACAATTTTTAAAAAATTGGTCAGATTTGTTCCGGTGATTCCCAAGTTATCAGCATTTGAAAAAAAATTGAAATTATAATCTAATATTTCTTCTTTTTAAAATGATGTTTTTGTAAAAACCTCGTGATGGGGGGAAGTAATTTAGATTTCATTCTGTGGAACAGAGATTTTAAAATAATTCTATTTCAAAATAATACGAAATTATCAAGTTTTTATCAGATGTGTGATAAATTTCAAAAATTGCAACTTGTTGCCCAAATCGTACCTTTGCAAGTTGCCGAAATCGTATCTCGAATTTACGTATACTTGAAAAAGAAAAAATTTTGGGAGGTTAAATTTTTGTTGAAATTTTCAATTTTTTGTAAGTATGATTTATAATAGATAAAAATTTATTCATTTAACACACGGGGTCGCCCTAATTCCAATTTGCTCTAACTCCAAAATGCCAATCTACCAAAAACGTCAAAAAAAATTTCAGTTTGGAATTAGGGCAACGACAGTCTAATGACAACTTCATAAAATACTCGTAATACAAAAAGCTTCGAACCATAAGGCTTATAATGCATTTCTCATAGTACGATTTAGGAAATTTTTGCGCGAACTCGAATACCTCCCAAAATTTTTGAGTTGGAAATTTGAGATTGTTTTCTTTAGGCACGCAAAGGTTTGCTCTACATTGTGAAAAAAAAAATGTCGAAGAAAGATGAATTTTGCGCTGTACAGATAAAAAAAACAAAAAGTGGTACGATGTAGGCAACCTTACCCCGAATGCCGAGATGGGCTATAAAATAAAATAAATAAAATAATTTTATAACCAATATGGAAGAACAATACGATAATAGAATTTTGTCTAAAAACTTTACTAAACTTATCAGCATAATACTTGTATTGTTCTCACCAACTTGATACTTAAATTAAATCCATTCGCATCGGCTAATCCTAGTAGCAAGATTGCCCTTGACCATTATAACTCATTTTCGCATATGAAAAACTATCTGAATCATTACTAGTGGCGTAGGCACAACTGGTCGGTCTATTATTTGGATCCTTGCAAATTAGAATGCGGCCTGAGGTAGTTTGGTCTTCGAATTCTATTTTTATATTACCGCAAGCGGCTGTGGCCATTCCACAAATCTGGGCGAAATAACTCTGGAACCTCGAATCTTGACAGATTCGGAATCTGTAAAAATTAAAATTTTTTAAACCAATTCTACGTTTTACACAGACATTAATTTTCCAAAAGTTCATTCAAGCATAGTTTATGTTGAATTTTGGGTTGGAAAAACAAATTTTTTTCCGTAGGTATCCGCATTTTTCAATAAATTATTGGTAACCGATCGACACCTGGGACCGATTCCAAAACTGCATGAAAAATTTATCAATTTTTATCTGACAAGATTTTTCTGTTATTGAATTTGAAAGACCATTTTGTTATCGTGACATCTTCACTACCTATCGAAAGTTGTCAGTTTTGGGGAGAGATATTTTTTAGATTTATGGAAGATGTAAATTTTAACGAAAAAGCACGATTGAAATTCGATTATTTTTGTGGTGTGAAATAACTTACCCTCCATTGGCACTGAATTGATTCAAGGTGGGTAATGAATTGACGTAGGCGAACATTCCTAGAGCAACGAGAATTGTGACCGAAACGCGAACAGACATGATGATTTTTGAGTGGATTGTTGCTACGAAAATACAAACTCGCGATTGGTACGAATGTGGTGTGAAATATCTCCGAGAAATTTTCGATGAAACAATGTACTTGACGAGTGGAAAACTATGTAAAGAAGGTTCCCGATCTGGTTGTTTTATAGTCGCGAAATTTTCCTGATCACGTGTCACTTTGTACTACATTGAATATAAACTATAAAAGTTGGACAGGTTTTGAGAATTTGTGCAAACACAAGCTGTATCTTGGGTTGTTTTTAATCTATAGTCGTATGGTATGGTATCATTAAATTTCTATTTATATCTACGGATCGCGATGACGGTGCTAAAATGAATGCGTTTTGTATCGAATGTAAATAACTCGTCGCTGAAAATGATTGATTTTTGTGCGATATTTTCTGATTTCGTGACTTTTAAAATGAACTTTGAACGGAGCTGTGTACTTGATACTTAAATTTATGAACTATTAATGTCGAGCTTCTTCAAACGTGCAGGTGAAAAATTTTGGGTATCGTACCTACTGAAAAAAGATATTTGAAATGAAGTATCTGTATATGTACTTGTATGCTTGAGGTAAAACGCGTTTTACAAAGTGTCTAACTGGTGCTGAAAGTGCTGAAAAATTTCTCAATTTGACAAAGTGATGCTGAAAATTGAAAAAGTGCTAAATTTGGCTCGATAGTTTTGCATTTTTTGTTCGAAGTTTATTCAGAATTAATTTTTTTACAATTCATCTACTTTTGTCTACAAAAATTTTCGCCCTTGGTTCGCTTGATCTCAATAAATCGCTTCTTTTAACAACTTAATATTGGACATTTTTAATAGTTTTATATAAAATCACATTCTTCCTCGCCGTCATTCACCACCGAATCTTTCGAAATCAAAAAATTTAAAAGTATGCCCAATGCATCAAAAGTCTCAAATTTTTCAGAGCTCCGATTGAACACGTATACCCCAAAGTGATTGAAGCAGTGAGAATGTTCGTGAGTAACTGGAAATGTAGCCACGAGTATAAGAAACTCGTGAGAAAATTGTGGAAATTTTATGAAATTAGAAATTAGGTTAGAACCAACCAATGGACTTGTTTCGAGTCAAAAAAAAAAAACTAAAAATCGAAGCATTTTCGATCATTTTCACATGAATATGTCTTTTGGCAGGGGTCAGTCTAAAAATGTTGTCAATTTTTTTTGTCCAAAAATTTTGTTTTTGTGTCCATTTTTCGTGTCCGTAAAAACAGTCAGGAAATTCTTGGACGATTACTTTTAGACATTTTGTCAGATTTTTTTGGAATTTGGAAAATTTTCAGATTTGCATTGACTGTTGAACTCTTTTTGTCGGGCGAACGATTTAGATTTTTTTTAAACTTGAAAAATTGACTTTCAGACATTATTTCAGACTTTTTTGCCCTTAGAAAATTTTTAAGATCTCAAATCAAGTTTTGGACTTGGAAAATTTCAAAGAAAGTTCAAATCAGACATTTTGTCAGACAGCTTTTTACCTACAGCTGACTTTTAGACATTCGGGCAGACTTTTTTGCGTTTGAAAAAATTTCCAGATTTCAACGGACTTTTTGTGCTTGGAATTGGATTTGGAAAATTTTTCAAAAAAAATCCATTACGAAATTGTTTGAGGATGACATTTAGACATTTTGTCAGATTTTTTTGGAATTTGATCAGTTTTGAGATTTCCATTGACTTTTTGAGCTCTCTACCTTGGTTTCGTGAAAATTGACAAAATCGTGTCAGCAAAAAGCATTGAAAAAAAAAATTAAATTAAAAAATTATTTGAAAAATCATAATAATGGTTCAAAATGAAGAAATGGATTTTCGCCAAAATTCTAAATTGCTCAAAATTATGAAATTTCTACAAAAATATCCAAATAGTGCAAAAATAATTCAAAAACTGCACAAAATTATTGAAATTGACCAGGCTGTCTAAAAAAATCAGAAAATGGTGAAAAGTCCAAAAACCAGTTGCATATATTGGTGAATTTTCGTTACGTTTAAATTTTTTGGATGACCCCCCTCTCTGGCCTCTGACCCCCACCTTCGCAATAAGGCATACTTTTACAAAATCTCTTAGAAAATTCAGGTCTGAAAAGTCATTCAGGGTGGTAAAATTTTATGACGGATTTTCGTGATGCCCAAATTTTCAGAATTACCCCCAGTCATAAGGCATGTACCAAAATGTCAAAAATATCCTGGCAAAGATACACTTTCCGATTCATTTTTTCAAAATTCAGAGTTCCACTCAGTTGACTTTGGAGTATCGAAGATCAGCCCTCAAATTTTACCTGGAGGTGGGAGTCGAGGTACCTTTCACTATTTTTGGCGAAATAGCGTCAAAAACGGACTCGAGGGGGTCAAAAAACATACATTTTGATACCTCACTCGATAATGTTGCAAATTGTTTTTTTTTGTGCATCCCTTCCCTTTGCATTTTTCCGGGACATGTTGCAGTTTTAGTCTAAATTTACTTCATCTAAAATTTATTTTAGAGGTCAGAAACCGTACGTACATATTAATATCCAACTAGAAATTTTCAAAAATTTTGAGTCGAGCTTCACTCCTACCCCTTCGTAGCACCTCTTGGTTTTTTTGGAGAAATGACCTCAAAGACGAACACGAGAGGTCAAAAAATATACATTTCAATGTTCCATACCACATTCGATAGCGTCGCAACAATTGGTTGATTTGAGTGATGACTGGATTATTATTCTGCGGACTTCCGATAGCATTCAAAGCACTGAGAGAATCAACACGTACTTAACTATCTATCAAGAAAGAATTCAAATGACGGATTTCCGTGATGAACAGTAGAGCAACAAAAATTCAGCAGAACGCTTTATAAAATTTTTCAAAGTCGAAAAAGTCAGAATTTCTGAAATTTTCCAAGTCCAAAAATTCGTTTAAAATATGAAAAAATTTTCCAAGCCTAAGGAGTCCAAAATAACTTGACAAAATGTCTAGAAGTCAGCGGGGTCTACGAGTATCTAGCTTTTGCAATGATTTTTTTTAGAAAAAGCTCATCGCTGTGAATTTTTACAAGAATTATGTCGATATATTATACGCTTAAAATTTATTTAATTAAACATAGTACTAATACATAAATCGACAATCATATAAAATAAAATAATTTTCCAACGATGAAGGAACAATACGAACATCTTTGACTAAATTTATCACCATCGTATTCGTATTATCCTCACCGACTTTATACTAAAATTAAAACCAATCGCATCGGCTACTCCTCGTAGCAGGATTGTCCAGAGCCATTGTATTTCAATCTGGCATACGAATAATCACCGGTAGTTTTACTGGTAGAGTAGGCACATCCGTTGGGTCTGCCAAATCCATCTTTGCAAACTAGTATGTTGCCTGTGGTAGTTTGGTCATAAAATTCTATTTTTATACTACCACAAGCGCCTATGGCTATTCTACAAATCGTGCTGAAATATCTCTGGAAATTCGATTCTTGACAGATTCGAAATCTGTAACAACAAATTAACCTATTATTATTTTATTTACGTATTGGGTGATATTAAAATTTACGTTTTCTTACAAAAAAAGCTACTCCCCATTGTTGGGTAGACATTTTTTTTTATTGTCGAACAAATATTTGTATACAGTAAAACATAAAATGAAAAAGAAAATGTAGAAGAGGATTTTCGAGTTGAGGTGAAAATTCTCACACAAAAAAACATCTGTTAAGATCAACGATTTTTTTTTTTTTGAAAAATGCGACGATTCCATTGCTAAAATTAAAGTTGGGGTGGAAATTTTTCGTCCCACTACCCTCATAAAGTTCCTTGGAAGCGACGGACGAAAAATTTTCACCCTTACTTTGATCTCCATACTAAAAATCTAAAATCAAAATTTCCCTAAAATGATTGCTAAGGTGTACGATTTTATTAAAAATTATCGTAGAGCCAAATTGTTTAGATATTTTACTTAATTATAGAATGCTGTTCGAGAAATTCCCAGTGAATGAAAATTTTTCCTAGAAAATATTCACTAAACCATGTACGACGTAAAATTTGACAAATTTTTATCCATTCTTTCAATTACAGTGTTGTACATCATTTTTACAAAAATTGTTGTCGAAAAGGCTAAAAATGTTTGAAAACCGATTTCCTGTGCGAATTTTTAATGCAATTTTTACAATTTCGATTACAAAAAATTGGAAGGGATGAAATTAAAATTCCCCATAAACACTTTGTTTTGAGTGTCCAGTAATGGAAACTATAAACTGTCGATGTTTTGGTGCTTTTCAGCAACTTTTGTTTAAATCTTATGAGCCAGCTTTACATTTTGTAAACCAACCAAAGTTGGTGTGACTTCGGTTCAAAAATTTCGAGGTATTTTCCAGATTTATGTAAGCTGTAAATTTCAAAGAAAAGGCAAGAAGATTCGATTATTTTTGTAGTATGGAATGACTTACCCTCCATTGTCAATGAATGTTTCCATAGAGGGTAACCCTGATTCGACGTAGGCAATCATTCCGACAGCAACAAGAATCGCCACCAAAAAGCGAACAGACATCATGATTCTTGAGTGGTTTGTCGGTAGCGAAAATGCAAATCTGCGGTGGGTACGAATTTACTGAGAAATATTGTCGCGAGAGTATCAATGAAAGCTCTACTTTGCGAGAGAAAAACTATGTAATAAAAGCTATCGGCTTAAGTTATTTTATAGTCGTGGAATCCTGCTAGTCACGTGACACCTTTGCACCGTCTTGTATATGAACTGTAAAAATTTTGTCTTCTCGAAATCTGTTCAAACAGAAGATATTCGGCATCGTATTTTTTTCTATCGTCATGCAGTATTGTTTCGTTGAATTATTGATTTATGACGATTTCATCAAGCTGACACGTATGAGTTGTTCCAATGTACTTCAAACATAGATGCGTTCTCGATGCTTTGAATTTATATAATTTCAACGTTAAACTTGTTTCGTGTAGTAAGAAATTGCGTAGAGAACATTCATTCTGCGTACGTTTTTTCAATGCTGTATTGGAAAAGGATATTGCAGACGAATATGTTAGAAGGTTAATGGTGTATGTTTGTGTCATTGATTATGTATTGCAAAAAAAAATTCTTTCGACCAGAAATGACCTAGCTAAAGGGGAGAAACGCTCTAGAAAATCGGTTTTTTGAAGATTTAGATATGACCCCCCCTCCATTGGTAAAAATCAAAAAAAATTCTGAGTAGTGTAGAATGGTCTGGAAAACGAGAAGAAATTTTTTCCAGAGTGCCCGCATCAAAACAGTGTTCTCACGGTAATTTGAAGTTTTCAAAGTCGATTTCAAGGTCATTGTAGGAGTCGAAAAAAATTGAAAAAATTTTAAAACATTACCCCCGAGTACCTGTACTTACATACCAAGTTTGGTGAAAATCTGTTGAAAACTCGCGCAGATAGAATTTTTTAGCTTAAAATCTCAGTGAGCCCAAAGATTTCGCATAAGCTCTAAATTCATCTTTCATCGTAACAAATCGGAAGCCCTGAAAAAAGTTTGAAATTCGATCAGAGGCCGATTGAGCCCCTTACCACACCAGGGCCTTTATAGTTCAACCCTTTCGAAGTGCTCGTCGATTTCATGCTTGAAAGGGTATTCCCAGGTAAAAATGGTGAAATGCCCCTGTCCTCAGATTTTCGAAATTTTCATAAAACACTGTTGGGTATCTTTAAAAAAAATTTTAGGGCCAAAAAAATTTTCCCCACCCCACCCCCCTCAGCTGAAATCGCGAAAAAACGCATTTTTTGGGAGAAAAATTCTATATTCGCGAGTATTGGAGGAAAAATTTTGACTTTACTCAGTATGTGTAGAGGAGGAATGGGTCTACCCACCTGAATTTTTTCAAATTTTTTGAC